>JAXIVJ010003601.1:57500-92257 GCA_036785665.1 Chirona hameri
GCGAGCAGGATGCTGACGCTGGTGGTCAGGTGTTGACTGCTGCCCATGCTGCCCACGTACCGGTGCAGGCAGCCCAGCGCCAGGGAGTGGCCTGCCGCCGGAGAGGAGAGAGAGAGAACGTACATAGTTACTCCTGTGCAGACACAGACACACATAGGCAGCCGAGTCCATAGCGGGATCGATGGACCAGTTGGCTGCACCGAGTCGTTCACCTTACTGCATTACTGCAACTCCAAGACATTGACAACGAATCAGACGCCAGTTCGGTACATAGCGCTCCTCCAGCTTCCCGTTTTGTGTGGCAAGGAAATCACCTTAATCCTAACACCTTCAAACTACGACTTCGGTATACACCATGACAGTGGGGGCCTATCGCGACTGACCGGTGCGACTGATGACATCCCTGGCCGACTTGAGCCGGTCGAAGCTGTTCTGCGCCATCTCTGCGATGAAGCGCGGATCTCCCACCACCTGAGCCATCCGGCCGAGCGCCTCGCCGGCCGCGCAGCGCAGCGTCGGGTTCGAGTTGGTCAGCGCGCCCTGGCGGATAGAGCGCGTACCACAGTCGTCACGCAGCGCTCACAGGCGGCGAGATGTGTACAGCACCGATCACCACACACCATACACATACGCGCATACTCCTCACCACTGCTCGGCCGATCAATACTGCAGCTCTACAGCACCCCAGTGGCGTTAATGGCAGTGATGCTCGACTGATCATACTGTAAAGTCAGAGGCAACACAGCAGAGGCGAGCTAGTAAGCAGCAGGACGATGATGTCGTTTCTTCATCAGCCGGCTCTCATCATGTAATATACACATCCAGTGCGATGGCTGTCTGCTTGTCAACCCCTCCCTTCACCCGTGCTTCCTCACCAGAATGAGCTGGGTGGCCGAGTTCAGCTGTCTGCATGTCAACCTCTCCCTTCACCCGTGCTGCCTCACCAGAATGAGCTGGGTGGCCGAATTTTTCACATTGTCGTCGCCGAAAGTGGCCTTGGCCTCAGCGAGTCCTCGCAGTCCGCTGAGCACCGCGGAGAAGATGTTGGTCTGGATCGCCTCCTGACGGATACCCTTCGCCTGGCCGAGAGAGGTCACACCGTCACCGAAAGGTCACAGTCACCGAGAGGTCGCAGTCACCGAGAGGTCACACAGTCACCGAGAGGTCACACAGTCACCGAGAGGTCGCAGTCACCGAGAAGTCACACAGTCACCGAGGTCGCACAGTCACCGAGAGGTCACACAGTCACCGAGAGGTCACACAGTCACCAAGAGGTCACACAGTCACGAGAGGTCACACAGTCACCGAGAGGTTGCACAGTCACCGAGAGGGCACACAGTCACCGAGAGGTCACACAGTCACCGAGAGGTCACACAGTCACCGAGAGGTCGCAGTCACCGAGATGTCGCACAGTCACCGAGAGGTCACACAGTCACCGAGAGGTCGCAGTCACCGAGAGGTCGCAGTCACCGAGAAGTCACACAGTCACCTAGAGGTCAGAGTCGCCGAGGGGTCACACAGTCACCGAGAGGTCACACAGTCACCGAGAGGTCACACAGTCACCGAGAGGTCACACAGTCACCGAGAGGTCAGTCACCGAGAGGTCACACAGTCACCGAGAGGTCACAGTCACCGAGAGGTCACACAGTCACCGAGAGGTCACACAGTCACCGAGAGGTCACACAGTCACCGAGAGGTCACACAGTCACCGAGAGGTCACACAGTCACCGATAGGTCATACAGTCACCGAGAGGTCACACAGTCACCGAGAGGTCACAGTCACCGAGAGGTCACACAGTCACCGAGAGGTCACACAGTCACTGAGAGGTCACACAGTCACCGAGAGGTCGCCGAGGGGCGATGTGTATCGTCTCATAAACTGTTATTTCAGTTTACAGCTAGTCCAAAACAATGTGCATTTTAGGCCGCGTTCTTTAGCAGATTCCTAATCGGAATTCAGAGGGGAATGACGTCACAGGTCGTTCTTGGGAAATTCCCCGCCGGGACTTGCCAGAATATTCCGGTCATTTCGGCCGGAACGAAGGGAATGCAAAAAGCAACCCAAGCCAATATGGCGATGCCAACACCATAGCGAAAACGTGCTGGTGACGTGTTTGAGGCAAACATGCCGCGGAATATCCAAAAGAACGCTCCGAAAAGGTGCGGAATTCCGAATCGGAACGTGACGTCACATTCCTATTAGGAATGCTCTAAAGAACGCGGCTGGAGCGCCTGCTAGCCGTGGTCGACGCGGTTATAATGAGCGGTAATGTGCTGTACTCTGACCCATCTGGTGCAATGTCTTCTTGGGTTTCAAAATGGTTATTTGATAAGTCTGATGCGTTTTTGAATTCGTGGGGGGGGGGGGGGGTGATGGTAGTACAAAACAATTAAACAATTTTCTTCTCAGGAGTGTGTGCTGCAATATTTGTCAGCCAGGGGCGTCGCCGATGGGAGGGTCGGGGAGAGGTCTGGGCAAACTCTCCCCACTTTTAGAAGGCGGTGGAGGGTCGACCCCCCCTCCCCACACACACACACACACTTTTTGAGGGACAAAATTGCAATTTATCGTAAAAATTGTCCTTGCAGTGCAGTACAAATCCAGCTATCTAGGTGTCAAAAACTGGAAAATTTCGCGCCGCTTCGCGGCATGACACAAGTTTCGCAATTGCTTATACAAATTTGGAAAATGGGGAAAAGAATTGCATTAAGTGTCTGGCAGAGGCTCTCCTTGGCGGTAATTGCTGGCCCCAGGGCCCATTCCTTTCATAAAATATTCACTTCTAAGTTTCAAGCAGGGTACATGTTTAGCTAGTTTGCCGAGTTCCGAAAAAGGCGACGCGAACGCAAAGACGAGGAGATCGGCACCCGGAAGCTGCTCCAGCGGTGCACAATTTGCTGGACCGAAGAGCTAATAGTCGAAACAGGCCAGGACCATCTCCCCAAGCCATCTCACCTCACGGTCTGGTTCCAATATTAACATTTTGTTTTCCAGGACCTAAAATTAACATTTTCACGCCGCTTCGCGGCGTCACATCGGTAGTCATCGTCATAACGAAACCATAGTCAACGTCATCGGTTCGTCGTAACGCTGAATTGAATGAATATCAGTTTTAGCTTATTATCCTCTACAAGGCACACCGCCTATATTTCTGGGTTTTATCAGGCAAAACCGTAAAAATTTCGCGCCGCTTCGCGGCGCTAACTAACAAGTACATACCTACCTACTATAACATGAAAATCCACATTAAAAATGCTACAAAGGCTTAAATACACGTATCAAAATGGGGGTACATTTTTCGTCATTTCAGCCGTCCCCACACTCAAAAGTCGACCCCCACCTGTTGTCATGGCTAAGATATGTTTTCTCTCCTGTACGTAACAATAAAAATTAGTAATGCGCTCAGTACAATGCCTACTGAGGGTCCTGGTCCAATCCAGCTCATCAAAAGTAGACGAAGAAAAAATGTTAAAAAGGGGGCCTCACAAAATAAAGTGGCCGAAATCCGTAGAGTTTTTCATATCCAGGGGTATTTTTTGGGTGTGGGGGGCTTCTCCCAGGTGCTTGCCCCCCCCCCCTTCTGAAGGTCTGGCTGCGCCCCTGTGTGTATGTATAAGTGTTTTTGTGTTTTATCTCAAATGAAGGTGCTTTCGATTGATGTTGTTATTCTAATAATTATAATGATGATTAAGAGGATGGAGGAAATAACTGAACAGCCACATACACGGGATAATGGAGACTACCGGAATATCCGAGATTCACTTGCGGGAAAGTTTACTCGTCAACATAGTCACTGCCATCCGCGGCCACCAGCCGGAGGCACTCTGCTCTATCGGACGTCTAGCGCGCGCCCTTGGAGAAGGCGGGACCGTAAGGCCATTTGTCACCCGTCTCCCCGCTCTCGCCCCCCTCCCCCTCCGCTCACGCCTCACCGCACCCCAAGCGGTCTCGTACCGGGCGGTTCTCATAATCGGGCAGGGCTCAGGCGCCCAGTCCAGATTCGGGGGTGAAACGCAAAAAGCGGATACTAGTGCCATCTACATGCGGATACTGAAAACAGTTGCAACACGAGGTATTTTTCGGAATACCTCAAAAACGTGGAATGGTTCCAGCTGATTATTAGCATTTTCGGAAACAGAGCTAATGTGTCTAAAACATTATACAACGTTTTCTTTGCTCCGTTGTCTGTGGCCAGAGTAATTCATAGCCAAACTTCATGCAACGTTGCAAAGAAAATGACTGGTGATATCGATAAATCCTTGTACAAAAATAAAGTGTGTGGCAAGCTGATCAAGAAACATGCACTGTTTTGCACGCAGTGCTTAAGGTTTGCCCCATAAAACGCTGCGAAAGTTGGTCTGAAAAAACTTTGCCGTGCAATATGTTGCAAATGGTTGCATATTTTGATGAAAAACTTTACCATACAGAAAGCTCCGGTACTGAACTCCGTAATATTGTAATTTCATAGACGTCCAGCGAAAACTGAACTGCTGAGAGCCCAGGAAAGCTTGCCATAGGTTCACCATAGGCAGACCTCGGAAACGCACCCTTAAATAAACCCCGCGAATGTAACCATTTCGTTATGGACACCCCGCAACCCGATACCAGGACCCATAGTACGCCGCAGGTCGATGCTGGGACGCACCTGTTTGATGCACTCGGCGAAGTGGCTGAGCATCTGAAGTCGATGTTTGTTGGCGACCCGCGGGAACACCAGCCCGAACAGAGTGACTGACTGGTCGATCACAGCGACACCCAGCGGCAGCGGGCCCGGCACCGACCGCAACTGACAACATCCGCCAACAGATGTCACTAGTGATAACAGCGACACCCAGCGGCAGCGGGCCCGGCACAGACCGCAACTGTCAACATCCGCCAACAGATGTCACAAGTGATACACGGCTGAAATGTGAAGAATGTGAGGCAATGACAAACATCCCCTCATCATAACTGAACAGTGAACAGAGTGACTGGCGAACAGTTTGTCGCTTTGGGGTTTACTGCATTGCCTAACTTTATTTCTCTCAGAATATTCACGTTATTTTAAAAGTGTTGTATGGTACCTATGTCAATTCATGGAGGGGGGGGGGAGGACATCAGTCATCATCTGAACTCCTGGACTGGACCAGCATCAAGCTACGACCGACCTGTGCCGGTGTGTTTTCCAACTGACCTGTTGTCTGGCGCGGTACAGACAGGTGGAGTCGTGCTCCAGCGCCCCCGAGCCGGACGCACTGTTGGTCTGTAGCTGTCGGCGGCACAGGCAGGCACAATAGTCAGCACGGCGTCCGCACACAGCGAAACGTAAGCACGGCATCAGGCGGCGCAGAGGCGATAATCAGCACTGTATCAGCGTCAATCAATGACGTCAGCATCAGCATCAGCATTCAGCGGCACGTCCTCGCGTCACAGCTGACGGACAATTTCGGCAACGTACCGATACTATCCTGAACACATCGCCACCAGGTCTGATACCAAAGGAAACGTAATGGCACCTGGAGACGTGGTCGACAAAGGAAACGTAATGACACGGCCGCAAATGAGGCGACTAGAAATGAAACTGAACACTGCACAGCCAATGGCAGTGTCGGGGTACCTAGCAGGAAACGTAATGACACTGCCGCAAATGAGGCGACTAGAAATGAAACTGAACACTGCACAGCCAATGGCAGTGTCGGGGTACCTAGCAGGAAACGTAATGACACTGCCGCAAATGGGGCGACTAGAAATGAAACTGAACACTGCACAGCCAATGGCAGTGTCGGGGTACCTAGCAGGAAACGTAATGACACTGCCGCAAATGGGGCGACTAGAAATGAAACTGAACACTGCACAGCCAATGGCAGTGTCGGGGTACCTAGCAGGAAACGTAATGACACTGCCGCAAATGAGGCGCCTAGAAATGAAACTGAACACTGCACAGCCAATGGCAGGGTACCTAGCAGCTGGAGTCCCTTACCTAGTTGAAGCAGTGGTAAAGCACCGTTTACCGGAGGGAGCGGCCATCTGAGAACTGACCTGGTCCTCGACGCTGCGCTGGTCCGTGTCCTCCAGCCAGGAGCCGAGTATGACGGACTCGTCGGCGTGACAGAGCAGCCGCAGCAGCGAGGTGGTGGTGTTGGCCGGGTTATCGGTCAGCGTGAACTCGGCCACCAGCAGCCGTAGCAGGAGCGTGTGTGTACCTGAAGACACCGCGAGCACGCCGGGAGGGTCACACAGCGGGTCACACAGTGGGGCACACAGCGGGGCACACAGCGAGGCACACAGCGGGGCACACAGCGGGCACACAGCGGGGCACACAGCGGGCACACAGCGGGCACACAGCGGGGCACACAGCGGGGCACACAGCGGGGCACACAGCGGGCACACAGCGGGCACACAGCGGGCACACAGCGGGCACACAGCGGGCACACAGCGGGCACACAGCGGGGCACACAGCGGGCACACAGCGGGGCACACAGCGGGGCACACAGCGGGCACACAGTGGGGCACACAGCGGGCACACAGCGGGCAGCGGGGCACACCGGGAGGATAACACAGCGGGGCACACAGCGGGGCACCGGCGGGGCACCGGCGGGGCACCGGCGGGGCACCGACGGGGCACCGGCGACCACCAGCAGCCGGTGCTGGTGCTGGTGAACTTAAAAGCCGATTCATTTGTTATCAAAACTTTCTTAAAGTCAAACCATGACCTACATGCTACGTCTTCGTTTCAACTTCACCAATGCCTAAATCTGCTCGAATACCCGCTGGTCTACCCGCATGTGAATGACTGGCGCATCATTTGATTTGCCCTGTGGCGGCGAACGTGTGTGAGGTGGCGGGTGTCTACCTTCGAGCGCTGAGGCCGGCAGCAGGGAGAGCGCCTCGTACAGCCGGAGTCGCACCATGGCCGTGGCCGCCTTCAGGTGCTGGCCGTAAGACTTGATCACCGCCGCCAGACTGTATACAACACACAAGACGGCACCCGGTCAGACGGCGGCCGGAACTCCACCGGCAGACTGTATACAACACACAAGACGGCACCTGGTCAGACGGCGGCCGGAACTCCACCGGCAGCCTTTATACAACACACAAGACGGCACCCGGTCAGACGGCGGCCGGAACTCCACCGGCAGCCTTTATACAACACACAAGACGGCGCCTGGTCAGACGGCGGCCGGAACTCCACCGGCAGCCTTTATACAACACACAAGACGGCGCCTGGTCAGACGGCGGCCGGAACTCCACCGGCAGCCTTTATACAACACACAAGACGGCGCCTGGTCAGACGGCGGCCGGAACTCCACCGGCAGCCTTTATACAACACACAAGACGGCACCCGGTCAGACGGCGGCCGGAACTCCACCGGCAGCCTTTATACAACACACAAGACGGCGCCTGGTCAGACGGCGGCCGGAACTCCACCGGCAGCCTTTATACAACACACAAGACGGCGCCTGGTCAAACGGCGGTCGGAACTCCACCGGCAGCCTTTATACAACACACAAGACGGCGCCTGGTCAGACGGCGGCCGGAACTCCACCGGCAGCCTTTATACAACACACAAGACGGCGCCTGGTCAGACGGCGGCCGGAACTCCACCGGCAGCCTTTATACAACACACAAGACGGCACCCGGTCAGACGGCGGCCGGAACTCCACCGGCAGCACAGACACAAGACGGCACCTGGTCAGACGGCGGCCGAACTCCGCCGGCAGCCTGCACGGCTCACCCGTCTCAGTTACGCGATGCAGCGCAGTCTCTCCGCCTGCTCTCCCCCCGGGCCAGCACAGGACCTCACTCCGCCGACAGCACGGCCCACCCGTCTCAGTCACGCGATGCAGCGCAGTCTCTCCGCCTGCTCCCCCCCCCCCCCCCCCCCCGGGCCAGCACAGGACCTCAGTCCGCCGACAGCACGGCTCACCCGTCTCAGTCACGCGACGCAGCGCAGTCTCTCCGCCTGCTCTCCCCCCGGGCCAGCACAGGACCTCACTCCGCCGACAGCACGGCCCACCCGTCTCAGTCACGCGACGCAGCGCAGTCTCTCCGCCTGCTCTCCCCCCGGGCCAGCACAGGACCTCACTCCGCCGACAGCACGGCTCACCCGTCTCAGTCACGCGACGCAGCGCAGTCTCTCCGCCTGCTCTCCCCCCGGGCCAGCACAGGACCTCACTCCGCCGACAGCCTGCACGGTTCACCCGTCTCAGTCACGCGATACTGCGCAGTCTCTCCGCCTGCTCTCCCCCCGGGCCAGCACAGGACCTCACTCCGCCGACAGCACGGCTCACCCGTCTCAGTCACGCGACGCAGCGCAGTCTCTCCGCCTGCTCTCACCGGGGCCAGCACAGGATCTCACCTGTTCAGCATGGTGATGGCGGCCTCGAGCGGCACCAGCAGTCGCCGGACCTGGTCCTCAGTCACCAGCTCCGGACAGTGCTGCAGCAGACTGTGCATCGCCGCCAGTGCACCGGCACGGCCCTCCAGAGTCACCTGGCGGCGCAAACACAAAGCTATACTCGACCGATTGATTGAAGGCAAACGTTTGAAGGAAGCCGCGCTGGTATTGAGTATTTACCGGACATTTTCCGGTTATATTTTTGGTGTTATCATTATAGTGTTCAGATAACTGTGCAGGAAGTCTAGGAAAGTAACCAGTCGTTGCGTAAGCGAGATGCATTACACCATGCCTTGTGGGGCAGCCTGGCAGCAGCGGTACTATCGGCTGCGGAGTCAGGTAACGAGATGCATTACACCATGCCTCGTGGGGCAGCCTGGCAGCCGCGGTACTATCGGCTGCGGAGTCAGGTAACGTATAGTGCGTACCTGCCAGGTGAAGGCGTCACCGCGGGCCTTCTCCGAGTCGAGCTCCTTGCTGCTGCGCGGGAAGGCGTTCCTCCAGAGCAGCAGCATCCGCGGCAGCAGGCCTGCCAACAGCAGCTGACCGTCAGAATATATCTGACACCGTCAGACGGCAGTTCATGAGTAACACATGAGCATTACCGCTGCTATCGTGATCAGCGTGAGACGAGCAACACAGCCCAGGACCACTTACAGCTAAGCCAGTCCGGACTGTCACATAATACAGTATACACCGAATGTCCCAGCCCAAGATCAACACGTGTCTGCGCCTCCGTCTCGACAGGTCTCGTCACAGGTCTCGTCACAGGTCTCGTCACAGGTCTCGTCACAGGTCTCGTCACAGGTCTCGTCACAGGTCTCGTCACAGGTCTCGTCACTGGAGTCCGCGCCGCGGTCCCGACTAACTTATCATCTCCCAACAACCAGGCTATGAGGCCATACCGCAGCCCCACTCCACCCCTCCCAGGCATGACGGCTCCGGCCGACAGCCACAGTACAGAACCGGACCGGTCCATACCGCAGACCCACTCCACCCCTCCCAGGCATGACGGCTCCGGCCGACAGCCACCGCGCAGAGCCGGACCGGTCCATACCACAGACCCACTCCACCCCTCCCAGGCATGACGGCTCCGGCCGACAGCCACAGTACAGAACCGGACCGGGCCATACCGCAGCCCCACTCCACCCCTCCCAGGCATGACGGCTCCGGCCGACAGCCACAGTACAGAACCGGACCGGTCCATACCACAGACCCACTCCACCCCTCCCAGGCATGACGGCTCCGGCCGACAGCCACCGCGCAGAGCCGGACCGGTCCATACCACAGACCCACTCCACCCCTCCCAGGCATGACGGCTCCGGCCGACAGCCGCCGCGCAGAGCCGGACCGGTCCATACCACAGACCCACTCCACCCCTCCCAGGCATGACGGCTCCGGCCGACAGCCACCGCGCAGAACCGGACGTGCCGGGGAGACAGAGACAACAAGCCAGTCAACTGGCCAGCCGGCGCTCACAGCACCAGCCATTCAGACCCAGACCAGACCAGACCAGCCGGGGCACACAGCACTGCAATTCAAACCCAGACCAGACCAGACCAGCCGGGGCACACAGCTGCACTGCCATTCAGACCCAGACCAGACCAGACCAGACCAGTCGGGCACACAGCTGCACTGCCATTCAGACCCAGACCAGACCAGACCAGACCAGTCGGGCACACAGCTGCACTGCCATTCAGACCCAGACCAGACCAGTCAGGGCACACAGCTGCACTGCCATTCAGACCCAGACCAGACCAGACCAGACCAGTCGGGCACACAGCTGCACTGCCATTCAGACCCAGACCAGACCAGACCAGACCAGTCGGGCACACAGCTGCACTGCCATTCAGACCCAGACCCAGACCAGACCAGACCAGACCAGTCGGGCACACAGCACTGCCATTCAGACCCAGACCGGACCAGACCAGTCGGGGCACACAGCAGCACTGCCATTCAGACCCAGACCAGACCAGACCAGACCAGCTGGGGCACACAGCTGCACTGTCATTCAGACCCAGACCCAGACCAGACCAGACCAGACCAGACCAGACCAGACCAGACCAGTCGGGCACACAGCACTGCCATTCAGACCCAGACCAGACCAGTCGGGGCACACAGCAGCACTGCCATTCAGACCCAGACCAGACCAGACCAGACCAGCTGGGGCACACAGCTGCACTGCCATTCAGACCCAGACCAGACCAGACCAGACCAGACCAGACCAGCTGGGGCACACAGCTACACTGCCATTCAGACCCAGACCAGACCAGACCAGCCGGGGCACACAGCTGCACTGCCATTCAGACCCAGACCAGACCAGACCAGACCAGACCAGCTGGGACACACAGCTGCACTGCCATTCAGACCCAGACCAGACCAGCAGGGGCACACAGCTGCACTGCCATTCAGACCCAGACCAGACCAGACCAGACCAGACCAGACCAGCTGGGACACACAGCTACACTGCCATTCAGACCCAGACCAGACCAGACCAGACCAGCTGGGGCACACAGCTGCACTGCCATTCAGACCCAGACCAGACCAGACCAGACCAGACCAGACCAGACCAGCTGGGGCACACAGCTACACTGCCATTCAGACCCAGACCAGACCAGACCAGACCAGACCAGCCGGGGCACACAGCTGCACTGCCATTCAGACCCAGACCAGACCAGACCAGACCAGACCAGACCAGACCAGCTGGGACACACAGCTGCACTGCCATTCAGACCCAGACCAGACCAGACCAGACCAGACCAGACCAGACCAGACCAGACCAGACCAGACCAGACCAGACCAGCTGGGGCACACAGCTACACTGCCATTCAGACCCAGACCAGACCAGACCAGACCAGCTGGGGCACATAGCTACACTGCCATTCAGACCCAGACCAGACCAGACCAGACCCGACCAGTCGGGCACACAGCTGCACTGCCGTTCAGACCCACCGCCGCCGGACGGGTTGGGATGACAGCTCTGACTGATGACTCTTAGGCGAGTCCGGCTTCAGCCATCCCAGCCAGCCCAGCCCGACAGACCACATAGCACAATGACAGACCGGACCGCAGCATGTTTTGTAACGGCTCAGAAAGGCGGCACGATCCCGACAAGAAAACCCAGTACAGGCCAACATACTCTGAACAGCGCTCAACCAGTCCCGAGTGCGCTAAACTGATGTTTCACCTCTGACCCGGCCGTAACCTGAGCAGGCCGTGACCGGACCAGGCCGTAACCTGACCCGTCTGTGATCTGACCCGGCTGTGACCTGACCCGTCTGTGACCTGACCCGTCTGTGACCTGACCCGTATGTGACCTGACCCGTCTGTGAACTGACCCGTCTGTGAACTGACCCGTCTGTGAACTGACCCGGCTGTGACCTGACCCGTCTGTGACCTGACCCGTCTGTGACCTGACCCGGCTGTGACCTGACCCGGCTGTGATCTGACCCGGCTGTGACCTGACCCGGCTGTGACCTGACCCGGCTGTGACCTGACCCGGCTGTGACCTGACCCATCTGTGACCTGACCCGGCTGTGACCTGACCCGTCTGTGAACTGACCCGTCTGTGACCTGACCCGGCTGTGACCTGTTCCGTCTGTGACCTGACCCGGCTGTGACCTGACCCGGATGTGACCTGACCCGGCTGTGACCTGACCCGTCTGTGACCTGACCCGGCTGTGACCTGACCCATCTGTGACCCGTCTGTGACCTGACCCGTCTGTGACCTGACCAGGCCGTGACCCGTCTGTGACCTGACCCGTCTGTGACCTGACCCGTCTGTGACCTGACCCGTCTGTGACCTGACCTCTGACGACGGCGTGACCCAGTGTGGAGACGGCTCCGATCAGCAGCCAGCCGGCCTGGGTCCGTGGCAGCGACAGACGAGAGTTCTGAGCCGCGCTCCGCAGCAGGTCCTCCGCCACGTTAAATATCACCTGATGGCACGATGCACACAGCAGAGACGTCAGTCGCCAATCACATGTACAGCCAGATCATCTGGACATCACCCACAGCAGAGACATCAGTCACCGATCACATGTACAACCAGATAATCTGGACATCACACACAGCATAGACGTCAGTCACCGATCACATGTACAACCAGATCATCTGGACATCACACACAGCAGAGACGTCAGTCACCGATCACATGTACAACCAGATCATCTGGACATCACACACAGCAGAGATGTCAGTGGATCGCACACAGCAGAGACGTCAGTGGATCGCACATCGCACACAGCAGAGACGTCAGTGGATCGCACACAGCAGAGACGTCAGTTGATCGCACACATCATAGACGTCAGTGAATCGCACATCGCAGACATCAGTGGATCGCACATCACACACATCATATACGTCAGTGGATCGCACACAGCAGAGACGTCAGTGGATCGCACACAGCAGAGACGTCAGCTGATCACACAGCAGAGACGTCAATGGATCGCACATCACACATCATAGACGTCAGTGTAACGCACATCACACACAGCAGAGACGTCAGTGGATCGCTCTCACGTCAGTGGGTCCCATCAACTGTATACGGGTCGGCGCCCCTGGGCATATGACAGGGAAATGACTATGCCACTGGGGATCGATGTATGGCTCCTCGACTATATCGCCGTCTCTGCAGAGCGGCCGCCAGCCACCGCCCGGCTGTCTGTGACACTGACTGACCTTATCAGCTGTCTGACTAGACACTGACTGACCTTGCCCTTGCAGTGGGGGACGCCGAGCGGGGAGAGGTGAACGGCGCCAAGTAGGGCTGCCAACGCCGCCGTGTAGCCCGACACCGCCTCCGGAGAGTTACGCAGACTGTCCAGCCGCTCTGTACACCTGTCATACACAGACAGACGCCACGTCCCTGATCAGAGACGTGTACCGCTCTGTACACCTGTCATACACAGACAGACGCCACGTCCCAGATCAGAGACGTGTACCGCTCTGTACACCTGTCATACACAGACAGACGTCACGTCCCAGATCAGACGTGTACCGCTCTGTACACCTGTCATACACAGACAGACGCCACGTCCCTGATCAGAGACGTGTACCGCTCTGTACACCTGTCATACACAGACAGACGTCACGTCCCAGATCAGACGTGTACCGCTCTGTACACCTGTCATACACAGACAGACGCCACGTCCCTGATCAGAGACGTGTACCGCTCTGTACGCCTGTCATACACAGACAGACGCCACGTCCCTGATCAGAGACGTGTACCGCTCTGTACGCCTGTCATACACAGACAGACGCCACGTCCCTGATCAGAGACGTGTACCGCTCTGTACACCTGTCATACACAGACAGACGCCACGTCCCAGATCAGAGACGTGTACCGCTCTGTACACCTGTCATACACAGACAGACGCCACGTCCCAGATCAGAGACGTGTACCGCTCTGTACACCTGTCATACAGAGACAGACGCCACGTCCGAGATCAGAGACGTGTGCCACGCGCACCGGCGGCAGTGTCACAGATAGGCACGGCGTAAACACCAAACAGCACCCTTTCCGCAAACAAAATATCGCTCTGATATCTAGCCAAAGAAAGCCAACAGATTCCCAACAAGCTGTTGAGCTTCACCGATTAATGTAGTGTGTAGGCACTCTGAGTGCTGACCTGTAATGTAGTGTGTAGGCGCTATATGAGTGCTGACCTGTAATGTAGTGTGTAGGCGCTATATGAGTGCTGGACTGACCTGTAATGTAGTGTGTAGGCACTATATGAGTGCTGGACTGACCTGTATTGTAGTGTGTAGGCACTATATGAGAGCAGCCTGGACTGACCTGTAATGTAGTGTGTAGGCGCTATATGAGTGCTGGACTGACCTGTAATGTAGTGTGTAGGCACTATATGAGTGCTGGACTGACCTGTAATGTAGTGTGTAGGCGCTATATGAGTGCTAGACTGACCTGTAATGTAGTGTGTAGGCACTATATGAGTGCTGGACTGACCTGTAATGTAGTGTGTAGGCGCTATATGAGTGCTGGACTGACCTGTAATGTAGTGTGTAGGCACTATATGAGTGCTGGACTGACCTGTAATGTAGTGTGTAGGCACTATATGAGTGCTGGACTGACCTGTAATGTAGTGTGTAGGCACTATATGAGTGCAGCCTGGACTGACCTGTAATGTAGTGTGTAGGCGCTATATGAGTGCTGGACTGACCTATAATGTAGTGTGTAGGCACTATATGAGTGCTGGACTGACCTATAATGTAGTGTGTAGGCACTATATGAGAGCAGCCTGGACTGACCTGTAATGTAGTGTGTAGGCACTATATGAGTGCTGGACTGACTTGTAATGTAGTGTGTAGGCACTATATGAGTGCTGGACTGACCTGTAATGTAGTGTGTAGGCACTATATGAGTGCTGGACTGACCTGTAATGTAGTGTGTAGGCACTATATGAGTGCAGCCTGGACTGACCTGTAATGTAGTGTGTAGGCACTATATGAGTGCTGGACTCACCTGTAATGTAGTGTGTAGGCACTATATGAGTGCTGGACTGACCTGTAATGTAGTGTGTAGGACCTATATGAGTGCTGGACTCACCTGTAATGTAGTGTGTAGGCACTATATGAGTGCTGGACTGACCTGTAATGTAGTGTGTAGGCACTATATGAGTGCAGCCTGGACTGACCTGTAATGTAGTGTGTAGGCGCTATATGAGTGCTGGACTCACCTGTAATGTAGTGTGTAGGCACTATATGAGTGCTGGACTGACCTGTAATGTAGTGTGTAGGACCTATATGAGTGCTGGACTCACCTGTAATGTAGTGTGTAGGCACTATATGAGTGCTGGACTGACCTGTAATGTAGTGTGTAGGCACTATATGAGTGCTGACCTGTAATGTAGTATGTAGGCAGTATATGAGTGCTGGACTGACCTGTAATGTAGTGTGTAGGCACTATATGAGTCCTGGACTGACCTGTAATGTAGTATGTAGGCACTATATGAGTGCTGGACTGACCTGTAATGTAGTGTGTAGGACCTATATGAGTGCAGCCTGGACTGACCTGTAATGTAGTGTGTAGGCACTATATGAGTGCTGACCTGTAATGTAGTGTGTAGGCACTGTATGAGTGTTGGACTGACCTGTAATGTAGTGTGTAGGCACTATATGAGTGCTGGACTGACCTGTAATGTAGTGTGTAGGCACTATATGAGTGCAGCCTGGACTGACCTGTAATGTAGTGTGTAGGTGCTATATGAATGCTGGACTGACCTGTAATGTAGTGTGTAGGCACTATATGAGTGTTGGACTGACCTGTAATGTAGTGTGTAGGCACTATATGAGTGCTGGACTGACCTGTAATGTAGTGTGTAGGCACTATATGAGTGCAGCCTGGACTGACCTGTAATGTAGTGTGTAGGCACTATATGAGTGCAGCCTGGACTGACCTGTAATGTAGTGTGTATGCACTATATGAGTGCTGGACTGACCTGTAATGTAGTGTGTAGGCACTATATGAGTGCAGCCTGGACTGACCTGTAATGTAGTGTGTAGGCACTATATGAGTGCTGGACTGACCTGTAATGTAGTGTGTAGGCACTATATGAGTGCAGCCTGGACTGACCTGTAATGTAGTGTGTAGGCACTATATGAGTGCTGGACTGACCTGTAATGTAGTGTGTAGGACCTATATGAGTGCAGCCTGGACTGACCTGTAATGTAGTGTGTAGGCACTATATGAGTGCAGCCTGGACAGAGTACCTGTAATGTAGTGTGTAGGCACTATATGAGTGCTGGACTGGCCTGTAATGTAGTGTGTAGGCACTATATGAGTGCTGACCTGTAATGTAGTGTGTAGGCACTGTATGAGTGTTGGACTGACCTGTAATGTAGTGTGTAGGCACTATATGAGTGCAGCCTGGACTGACCTGTAATGTAGTGTGTAGGCACTATATGAGTGCTGGACTCACCTGTAATGTAGTGTGTAGGCACTATATGAGTGCTGGACTGACCTGTAATGTAGTGTATAGGCACTATATGAGTGCTGGACTGACCTGTAATGTAGTGTGTAGGCACTATATGAATGCTGGACTGACCTGTAATGTAGTGTGTAGGCACTATATGAGTGCAGCCTGGACTGACCTGTAATGTAGTGTGTAGGCACTATATGAGTGCAGCCTGGACTGACCTGTAATGTAGTGTGTAGGCACTATATGAGTGCTGGACTGACCTGTAATGTAGTGTGTAGGCGCTATATGAGTGCTGGACTGGCCTGTAAATTGTATTGTAGTGTGTAGGCACTATATGAGTGCTGGACTGACCTGTAATGTAGTGTGTAGGCACTATATGAGTGCTGGACTGACCTGTAATGTAGTGTGTAGGCGCTATATGAGTGCAGCCTGTACTGACCTGTAATGTAGTGTGTAGGCACTATATGAGTGCTGGACTGACCTGTAATGTAGTGTGTAGGCACTATATGAGAGCAGCCTGGACTGACCTGTAATGTAGTGTGTAGGCACTATATGAGTGCAGCCTGGACTGACCTGTAATGTAGTGTGTAGGCACTATATGAGTGTTGGACTGACCTGTAATGTAGTGTGTAGGCACTATATGAGTGCTGGACTGACCTATAATGTAGTGTGTAGGCGCTATATGAGTGCTGACATGTAATGTAGTGGGTAGGCACTATATGAGTGCTGGACTGACCTGTAATGTAGTGTGTAGGCGCTATATGAGTGCTGGACTGAACTGTAATGTAGTGTGTAGGCGCTATATGAGTGCTGGACTGACCTGTAAATTGTATTGTAGTGTGTAGGCACTATATGAGTGCTGGACTGACCTGTAATGTAGTGTGTAGTCACTATATGAGTGCTGGACTGACCTGTAATGTAGTGCGTAGGACCTATATGAGTGCTGGACTGACCTGTAATGTAGTGTGTAGGCACCATATGAGTGCTGGACTGACCTGTAATGTAGTGTGTAGGCACTATATGAGTGCAGCCTGGACTGACCTGTAATGTAGTGGGTAGGCACTATATGAGTGCTGGACTGACTTGTAATGTAGTGTGTAGGCAGTATATGAGTGCTGGACTGACCTGTAATGTAGTGTGTAGGCACTATATGAGTGCTGGACTGACCTGTAATGTAGTGTGTAGGCACTATATGAGTGCTGGACTGACCTGTAATGTAGTGTGTAGGCACTATATGAGTGCTGGACTGACCTGTAATGTAGTGTGTATGCACTATATGAGTGCTGGACTGACCTGTAATGTAGTGTGTAGGCACTATATGAGTGCAGCCTGGACTGACCTGTAATGTAGTGTGTAGGCACTATATGAGTGCAGCCTGGACTGACCTGTAATGTAGTGTGTAGGCACTATATGAGTGCAGCCTGGACTGACCTGTAATGTAGTGTGTAGGCACTATATGAGTGCAGCCTGGACTGACCTGTAATGTAGTGTGTAGGCGCTATATGAGTGCTGGACTGACCTGTAATGTAGTGCGTAGGCACTATATGAGTGCTGGACTGACCTGTAATGAAGTGTGTAGGCGCTATATGAGTGCAGCCTGGACTGACCTGTAATGTAGTATGTAGGCACTATATGAGTCATGGACTGACCTGTAAGGTAGTGTGTAGGCACTATATGAGTGCAGCCTGGACTGACCTGTATTGTAGTGTGTAGGCACTATATGAGTGCTGGACTGACCTGTAATGTAGTGTGTAGGCACTATATGAGTGCTGGACTGACCTGTAATGTAGTGTGCAGGCGCTATATGAGTGCTGGACTGACCTGTAATGTAGTGTGTAGGCACTATATGAGTGCTGGACTGACCTGTAATGTAGTGTGTAGGCACTATATGAGTGCTGGACTGACCTGTAATGTAGTGTGCAGGCGCTATATGAGTGCTGGACTGACCTGTAATGTAGTGTGTAGGCACTATATGAGTGCTGGACTGACCTGTAATGTAGTGTGTAGGCACTATATGAGTGCAGCCTGGACTGACCTGTAATGTAGTGGGTAGGCACTATATGAGTGTTGGACTGACCGATTAATGTAGTGTGTAGGCACTATATGAGTGCTGACCTGCAATGTAGTGTGTAGGCACTATATGAGTGCTGGACTGACCTGTAATGTAGTGTATAGGCACTATATGAGTGCAGCCTGGACTGACCTGTAATGTAGTGTGTAGGCACTATATGAGTGCTGGACTGACCTGTAATGTAGTGTGTAGGCACTATATGAGTGCAGCCTGGACTGACCTGTAATGTAGTGTGTAGGCGCTATATGAGTGCAGCCTGGACTGACCTGTAATGTAGTGTGTAGGCGCTATATGAGTGCAGCCTGGACTGACCTGTAATGTAGTGGGTAGGCACTATATGAGTGCTGGACTGACCTGTAATGTAGTGTGTAGGCACTATATGAGTGCTGGACTGAATTGTAATGTAGTGTGCAGGCGCTATATGAGTGCTGACCTGTAATGTAGTGTGCAGGCACTATATGAGTGCTGGACTGACCTGTAATGTAGTGTGTATGCACTATATGAGTGCTGTACTGACCTGTAATGTAGTGTGTAGGCACTATATGAGTGCTGGACTGACCTGTAATGTAGTGTATAGGCACTATATGAGTGCTGGACTGACCTGTAATGTAGTGTGTATGCACTATATGAGTGCTGGACTGACCTGTAATGTAGTATGTAGGCGCTATATGAGTGCAGCCTGGACAGAGTACCTGTAATGTAGTGTGTAGGCACTATATGAGTGCAGCCTGGACTGACCTGTAATGTAGTGTGTAGGCAGTATATGAGTGCTGGACTGACCTGTAATGTAGTGTGTAGGCGCTATATGAGTGCAGCCTGTACTGACCTGTAATGTAGTGTGTAGGCACTATATGAGTGCTGGACTGACCTGTAATGTAGTGTGTAGGCACTATATGAGTGCTGGACTGACCTGTAATGTAGTGTGCAGGCGCTATATGAGTGCTGGACTGACCTGTAATGTAGTGTGTAGGCACTATATGAGTGCTGGACTGACCTGTAATGTAGTGTGTAGGCACTATATGAGTGCAGCCTGGACTGACCTGTAATGTAGTGTGTAGGCGCTATATGAGTGCTGGACTAACCTGTAATGTAGTATGTAGGCACTATATGAGTGCAGCCTGTACTGACCTGTAATGTAGTGTGTAGGCGCTATATGAGTGCAGCCTGGACTGACCTGTAATGTAGTGGGTAGGCACTATATGAGTGCAGCCTGGACTGACCTGTAATGTAGTGTGTAGGCGCTATATGAGTGCAGCCTGGACTGACCTGTAATGTAGTGGGTAGGCACTATATGAGTGCAGCCTGGACTGACCTGTAATGTAGTGTGTAGGCACTATACGAGTGCAGCCTGGACTGACCTGTAATGTAGTGTGTAGGCACTATATGAGTGCTGGACTGAACTGTAATGTAGTGTGTAGGCACTATATGAGTGCTGACCTGTAATGTAGTGTGTAGGCACTATATGAGTGCAGCCTGGACTGACCTGTAATGTAGTGTGTAGGCACTATATGAGTGCAGCCTGGACTGACCTGTAATGTAGTGTGTAGGCGCTATATGAGTGCTGGACTGACCTGTAATGTAGTGTGTAGGCATGTATATGAGTTCAGCCTGGACTGACCTGTAATGTAGTGTGTAGGCGCTATATGAGTGCTGACCTGTAATGTAGTGTGTAGGCACTATATGAGTGCTGACCTGTAATGTAGTGTGTAGGCACTATATGAGTGCTGACCTGTAATGTAGCGTGTAGGCACTATATGAGTGCTGGACTGACCTGTAATGTAGTGTGTAGGCGTTATATGAGTGCTGGACTGACCTGTAATGTAGTGTGTAGGCACTATATGAGTGCTGACCTGTAATGTAGTGTGTAGGAGCTATATGAGTGCTGGACTGACCTGTAATGTAGTGTGTAGGCGCTATATGAGTGCTGACCTGTAATGTAGTGTGTAGGCACTATATGAGTGCAGCCTGGACTGACCTGTAATGTAGTGTGTAGGCACTATATGAGTGCAGCCTGGACTGACCTGTAATGTAGTGTGTAGGCGCTATATGAATGCTGGACTGACCTGTAATGTAGTGTGTAGGCATGTATATGAGTTCAGCCTGGACTGACCTGTAATGTAGTGTGTAGGCGCTATATGAGTGCTGACCTGTAATGTAGTGTGTAGGCACTATATGAGTGCTGACCTGTAATGTAGTGTGTAGGCACTATATGAGTGCTGACCTGTAATGTAGTGTGTAGGCACTATATGAGTGCTGGACTGACCTGTAATGTAGTGTGTAGGCGTTATATGAGTGCTGGACTGACCTGTAATGTAGTGTGTAGGCACTATATGAGTGCAGCCTGGACTGACCTGTAATGCAGTGTGTAGGCACTATATGAGTGCAGCCTGGACTGACCTGTAATGTAGTGTGTAGGCACTATATGTGTGCTGGACTGACCTGTAATGTAGTGTGTAGGCACTATATGAGTGCAGCCTGGACTGACCTGTAATGCAGTGTGTAGGCACTATATGAGTGCAGCCTGGACTGACCTGTAATGTAGTGTGTAGGCACTATATGAGTGCTGACCTGTAATGTAGTGTGTAGGCACTATATGAGTGCAGCCTGGACTGGCCTGTAATGTAGTGTGTAGGCACTATATGAGTGATGACGTGTAATGTAGTGTGTAGGCACTATATGAGTGCTGGACTGACCTGTAATGTAGTGTGTAGGCACTATATGAATGCTGGACTGACCTGTAATGTAGTGTGTAGGCACTATATGAGTGCTGACCTGCAATGTAGTGTGTAGGCACTATATGAGTGCTGGACTGACCTGTAATGTAGTGTGTAGGCACTATATGAGTGCTGTACTGACCTGTAATGTAGTGTGTAGGCACTATATGAGTGCTGGACTGACCTGTAATGTAGTGTGTAGGCGCTATATGAGTGCTGGACTGACCTGTAATGTAGTGGGTAGGCACTATATGAGTGCTGGACTGACCTGTAATGTAGTGTGTAGGCACTATATGAGTGCTGGACTGACCTGTAATGTAGTGTGTAGGCACTATATGAGTGCTGGACTGACCTGTAATGTAGTGTGCAGGCGCTATATGAGTGCTGGACTGACCTGTAATGTAGTGTGTAGGCACTATATGAGTGCTGGACTGACCTGTAATGTAGTGTGTAGGCACTATATGAGTGCTGGACTGACCTGTAATGTAGTGTGCAGGCGCTATATGAGTGCTGGACTGACCTGTAATGTAGTATGTAGGCGCTATATGAGTGCAGCCTGGACAGAGTACCTGTAATGTAGTGTGTAGGCACTATATGAGTGCAGCCTGGACTGACCTGTAATGTAGTGTGTAGGCACTATATGAGTGCAGCCTGGACTGACCTGTAATGTAGTGTATAGGCACTATATGAGTGCAGCCTGGACTGACCTGTACTGTAGTGTGTAGGCACTATATGAGTGCTGGACTGACCTGTAATGTAGTGTGTAGGCACTATATGAGTGCTGGACTGACCTGTAATGTAGTGTGTAGGCACTATATGAGTCCTGGACTGACCTGTAATGTAGTGTGTAGGCACTATATGAATGCTGGACTGACCTGTAATGTAGTGTGTAGGCACTATATGAGTGCTGACCTGCAATGTAGTGTGTAGGCACTATATGAGTGCTGGACTGACCTGTAATGTAGTGTGTAGGCACTATATGAGTGCTGTACTGACCTGTAATGTAGTGTGTAGGCACTATATGAGTGCTGGACTGACCTGTAATGTAGTGTGTAGCGCTATATGAGTGCTGGACTGACTTGTAATGTAGTGTGTAGGCAGTATATGAGTGCTGGACTGACCTGTAATGTAGTGTGTAGGCGCTATATGAGTGCAGCCTGTACTGACCTGTAATGTAGTGTGTAGGCACTATATGAGTGCAGCCTGGACTGACCTGTAATGTAGTGTGTAGGCACTATATGAGTGCTGGACTGACCTGTAATGTAGTGTGTAGGCACTATATGAGTGCTGGACTGACCTGTAATGTAGTGTGTAGGCACTATATGAGTGCTGGACTAACCTGTACTGTAGTGTGTAGGCACTATATGAGTGCAGCCTGGACTGACCTGTAATGTAGTGTGTAGGCACTATATGAGTGCTGACCTGCAATGTAGTGGGTAGGCACTGTATGAGTGTTGGACTGACCTGTAATGTAGTGTGTAGGCACTATAAGAGTGCTGGACTGACCTGTAATGTAGTGTGTAGGCACTATATGAGTCCTGGACTGACCTGTAATGTAGTGTGTAGGCACTATATGAGTGCTGACCTGTAATGTAGTGTGTAGGCGCTATATGAGTGCTGGACAGGCCTGTAATATAGTGTGTACTCGCTATATGAGTGCTGGACTGACCTGTAATGTAGTGTGTAGGCACTATATGAGTGCTGGACTGACCTGTAATGTAGTGTGTAGGCACTATATGAGTGCTGGCTGACCTGTAATGTAGTGTGTAGGCGCTATATGAGTGCAGCCTGGACTGACCTGTAATGTAGTGTGTAGGCGCTATATGAGTGCAGCCTGGACAGAGTACCTGTAATGTAGTGTGTAGGCACTATATGAGTGTTGGACTGACCTGTAATGTAGTGTGTAGGCGCTATATGAGTGCTGGACTGACCTGTAATGTAATGTGTAGGCGCTATATGAGTGCTGGACTGACCTGTAATGTAGTGTGTAGGCACTATATGAGTGCTGGACTGACCTGTAATGTAGTATGTAGGCGCTATATGAGTGCAGCCTGGACAGGGTACCTGTAATGTAGTGTGTAGGCACTATATGAGTGTTGGACTGACCTGTAATGTAGTGTGTAGGCGCTATATGAGTGCAGCCTGGACAGAGTACCTGTAATGTAGTGTGTAGGCACTATATGAGTGCTGGACTGACCTGTAATGTAGTGTGTAGGCACTATATGAGTGTTGGACTGACCTGTAATGTAGTGTGTAGGCACTATATGAGTGCAGCCTGGACTGACCTGTACTGTAGTGTGTAGGCACTATATGAGTGCTGGACTGACCTGTAATGTAGTGTGTAGGCACTATAAGAGTGTTGGACTGACCTGTAATGTAGTGTGTAGGCACTATATGAGTGCAGCCTGGACTGACCTGTAATGTAGTGTGTAGGCACTATATGAGTGCAGCCTGGACTGACCTGTAATGTAGTGTGTAGGCACTATATGAGTGTTGGACTGACCTGTAATGAAGTGTGTAGGCACTATATGAGTCCTGGACTGACCTGTAATGTAGTATGTAGGCACTATATGAGTGCAGCCTGGACTGACCTGTAATGTAGTGTGTAGGCGCTATATGAGTGCTGACCTGTAATGTAGTGTGTTGGCACTATATGAGTGCTGGACTGACCTGTAATGTAGTGTGTAGGCACTATATGAGTGCAGCCCGGACTGACCTGTCGATGAGCGGAGTGAGCTGAGAGGGCACGGCGATACAGATGCAGCGGAGGCACCAGGCGGCGGCGAACCGGGCCGCCTGGCTCGGGTGGGTCAACACCGAGACCACGGCGTCCAGCAGGTCTGACGGCGGACACGTACAGTTACGGGTCACACAGGTCAGTGGTGGGGGACACGTCCAGTTACGGGTAACACAGGTCAGTGGTGGGGGACACGTCCAGTTACGGGTCACACAGGTCAGTGGTGGGGGACACGTCCAGTTACGGGTCACACAGGTCAGTGGTGGGGGACACGTACAGTTACGGGTCACACAGGTCAGTGGTGGGGTTCACGTCCAGTTACGGGTCACACAGGTCAGTGGTGGGGGACACGTCCAGTTACGGGTCACACAGGTCAGTCTGACGGCGGACACGTCCAGTTACAGGTCACACAGTTCAGTGGTGGGGGACACGTCCAGTTATGGGTCACACAGGTCAGTGGTGGCGGACACGTACAGTTACGGGTCACACAGGTCAGTGGTGGGGGACACGTCCAGTTACGGGTCACACAGGTCAGTTTGACGGCGGACACGTACAGTTACGGGTCACACAGGTCAGTGGTGGCGACACGTACAGTTACGGGTCACACAGGTCAGTGGTGGGGGGACACGTCCAGTTACGGGTCACACAGGTCAGTGGTGGGGGACACGTCCAGTTACGGGTCACACAGGTTAGTGGTGGGGGACACGTCCAGTTACGGGTCACACAGGTCAGTGGTGGGGGGCACGTCCAGTCACGGGTCACACAGGTCAGTGGTGGGGGACACGTACAGTTACGAGTCAAACAGGTCAGTAGTGGCGACACTGACGCACAGACACAACAAACAGGGCATCCGATTCGCTAATCCGCATCAGCTTCAGAATTGACAAGGCTGGCATTGTAGTATCAATGCGCGAAAACAGCCCAGCTTATCTTTGCTGAAGGCAGTCATCGGACGCAGGCCCGGTGGTTGGTTTACTGCCGTGCAGTCCCTGACCAGAGACCTATCGTAGGTGCAGCACATGACTTACTGACGGCGTTGTCGCTGATGAGGTTGCTGGCGGCGGTGCCGAGCCCCTGCACCAGACTGCCGAGCTGCTGCAGCGCGCACACGATCGCCTGGTGGCTGTTGTGCTCGGGAGACTCCCGCGACGCCTCCGCCGCCGCGTCTGATCACACACCACATCCATCCATTACACATGACATATCCATCACACACCACATCCATCCATTACACATGACATATCCATTACACATGACATATCCATCACACACCACATCCATCCATTACACATGACATATCCATTACACACCACATCCATCCATTACACATGACATATCCATCACACACCACATCCATCCATTACACATGACATATCCATCACACACCACATCCATCCATTACACATGACATATCCATTACACATGACATATCCATTACACACCACATCCATCCATTACACATGACATATACATCACACACCACATCCATCCATTACACATGACATATCCATTACACATGACATATCCATCACACACCACATCCATCCATTACACATGACATATCCATCACACACCACATCCATCCATTACACATGACATATCCATCACACACCACATCCATCCATTACACATGACATATCCATTACACACCACATCCATCCATTACACATGACATATCCATTACACACCACATCCATCCATTACACATGACATATCCATTACACATGACATATCCATTACACACCACATCCATCCATTACACATGACATATCCATTACACACCACATCCATCCATTACACATGACATATCCATCACGCACCACATCCATCCATTACACATGACATATCCATTACACACCACATCCATCCATTACACATGACATATCCATTACACATGACATATCCATTACACACCACATCCATCCATTACACATGACATATCCATTACACATGACATATCCATTACACATGACATATCCATTACACATGACATATCCATTAGACATGACATATCCATCACACATCACAGATACATTACACATGACATATCCATTACACATGACATATCCATTACACACCACATATCCATTACACACCACATATCCATTACACATGACATATCCATTACACATGACATATCCATTACACATGACATATCCATTACACATGACATATCCATTACACATGACATATCCATTACACATGACATATCCATTACACATGACATATCCATTACACACAACATCCATCCATTACACATGACATATCCATTACACATGACATATCCATTACACATGACATATCCATTACACATGACATATCCATTACACATGACATATCCATTACACATGACATATCCATTACACATGACATATCCATTACACATGACATCCATTACACATGACATATCCATTACACATGACATATCCATTACACACCACATATCCATTACACATGACATATCCATTACACATGACATATCCATTACACATGACATATCCATTACACATGACATATCCATTACACATGACATATCCATTACACATGACATATCCATTACACATGACATATCCATTACACATGACATATCCATTACACATGACATATCCATTACACATGACATCCATTACACATGACATATCCATTACACATGGCATATCCATTACACGACATATCCATTACACATGACATATCAATTAAACATGCCATCCATTACACATGACATATCCATTACACATGACATATCCATTACACATGACATATCCATTACACATGACATATCCATTGCACATGACATCCATTACACATGACAGATCTATTACACATGACATATCCATTACACATGACATATCCATTACACATCAAACACAACCAGAATAAAGGGCAACTAGCTTTAGCTGATACAAACAACGATCCGATCGTGACACATTATGCAAATGCTACCAGTTACAAAGCCACGGGCAGACAGTGGCCACAAGAACACAGTATATCACCTAAACCACAAGGGCGCGATGATTCACCAACACCACCACCGCTGAGTGAGACTCACCGATGTTGAACTGCTTGTTGACGACGGCCACCAGCTCCTTACAGGCGGCGAACTGCGTCTTCTCGCCCAGCATCCTGCCCAGCGTCGAGTGCAGGATGTACAGCACACACTTCCGCACGTACACAGAGTCCACGTGCGTCACCGCCGCCTGCCGGCACACACACACACACACTCCGTCAGCTCACACTGACTGATACGCCTACCGGCGCACAGCGTCAGCTCTCTGACATATATTATTCCTGTCGGCACACAGCCTTCGTCACTGACCCGCGGGCTGGCGGGTCACATATCCCCGGCCAGCGCTCGGTACTGACCCGCGGGTCACATATCTCCGGCCAGCGCTCAGTACTGATCCGCGGGTCACATATCCCCGGCCAGCGCTCGGTACTGACCCGCGGGCTGGCGGGTCACATATCCCCAGCCAGCGCTCAGTACTGACCCGCGGGCTGGCGGGTCACATATCCCCGGCCAGCGCTCGGTACTGACCCGCGGGTCACATATCCCCAGCCAGCGATCAGTACTGACCCGCGGGTCACATATCCCCGGCCAGCGATCAGTACTGACCCGCGGGTCACATATCCCCAGCCAGCGCTCAGTACTGACCCGCGGGTCACATATCCCCGGCCAGCGCTCGGTACTGACCCGCGGGCTGGCGGGTCACATATCCCCAGCCAGCGCTCAGTACTGACCCGCGGGCTGGCGGGGTCACATATCCCCGGCCAGCGCTCGGTACTGACCCGCGGGTCACATATCCCCAGCCAGCGCTCAGTACTGACCCGCGGGTCACATATCCCCGGCCAGCGCTCGGTACTGACCCGCGGGTCACATATCCCCGGCCAGCGCTCAGTACTGACCCGCGGGCTGGCGGGTCACATATCCCCGGCCAGCGCTCAGTACTGACCCGCGGGCTGCCGCTGTCACCATATGTCCGGCCAGCGCTCAGTACTGACCCGCGGGCTGGCGGCCAGGTCCAAGATGTGCCCGATGAAGGCCGACAGGTGCCGCTCCAGCCAGAGGCCACCCAGAGTGTCCACCAGAACCACGTACGACTGGAAATACACGCACGGATAAAGAAGTAATATACAATCAGGTTGGTTAACGTGGGGAAATAGAGGCGGCAGCACCCACTGTACGAACGTGCTGACGCTTCAGAGCGTGGGTTCGTAGGTGGGAGAAGAGCCGAGTCAGTGCTGAGTTGATAGTCATGCATCACCGGGCAGGAAAAACATTCAACTACATCGCGGTGAAACCCAGAACAAAGTACCAGCTGAAACACTGCGATGACGTGATACAAGTAAGCACCACCAGAACTTGCACCATCCAGCGGCTGCAATGCCCCTCCTGACAGTGTCTTCGAAGGTAAATACACACACAGAAAGGACGCGTAATGATCCAGGAAACTGTGTCATCACAGGGCGACAAATGGGTGCGTCAGCGCTGGCCACTCACGTGTGTGATGCCGACGCGGACCTCTCGGCTGACTGCGGGCGCTCCTTTGATCATGTCTCCGGTACCCCGGAGGAAGCCGCTGCCGCCGCGGAGGAACCCAGTCATCAGGATACCGAGAGCCTCCTCCAGGGAGGTGAGGCGGCCGCCCGGCCGGCCCGACCCTACAAAACACCATACACCGTCAATAGCAATGGCAGAGCTTCATAGTTTACCCTACGAGGAACGAGCTGTGAGACAACTTCACTGAATGTGAAAAGACCAGCACGTTTTTGTTGACAGTGATCTGAAATTCAATCAATAGATCCCTTTGTATCCTCCCGACTGCCGGCCCTATATCTTCTGTAACGCCCACGTTAACCCGGGTCTGGTGGTCGCTGGACACCGGGCATGTGGTGGCCCCCTCCCCTCCCCCCCCCCCTACCCCACCCCCGGAGTGGTGGCCGCCTTCATGTCTTAGGCCCTCCTCGCAGCTCTCCCAGCGGGGAAGGGCTCTGTAAGTCCATGGACGGTTGCCCGGTCGGCGTTTTATTTGGACCCACTTTACCCCTTCTCCTTCGTCCCATGGCTGCGCAATGGTCCGAGTGGACCGAAGCGGCCTTATCCTAGCCAAGCCCCCCCCCCCCCCCCCCCACCCAACAACAACAACAACAATAACAAAATCAATCAAGCAACGAGAAAGCCAATCAGGTTCTCGGAATGATTCATAACATTCTCAACCATAAATAAAATTGAATGAATGAATGAAGGAATAAATTAATCGAAAGAGTCCTCCCTGACGAATTCCATCTCTATCAAGCCACATAAGACAATGTCGCGCAAGCCGGCCCCAGTTTGTCTGGCCAGCCCGGCTAGCGAGTGCCGGCCTACCTGGCCAGCCCAGCTATCCGAGTGCCGGCTTACCTCGCCAGCCCGACTATCCGAGTGCCGGCTTACCAGGCCACCCCGCCTATCCGAGTGCCGGCTTACCTGGCCAGCCCGGCTATCCGAGTGCCGGCTTACCTGGCCAGCCCGACTATCCGAGTGCCGGCTTACTTGGCCAGCCCGACTATCCGAGTGCCGGCTTACTTGGCCAGCCCGGCTATCCGAGTGCCGGCTTACCTGGCCAGCCCGGCTATCCGAGTGCCGGCTTACCTGGCCAGCCCGACTATCCGAGTGCCGGCTTACTTGGCCAGCCCGGCTATCCGAGTGCCGGCTTACCTGGCCAGCCCGACTATCCGAGTGCCGGCTTACTTGGCCAGCCCGACTATCCGAGTGCCGGCTTACCTGGCCAGCCCGGCTATCCGAGTGCCGGCTTAC
Source organism: Chirona hameri (assembly GCA_036785665.1). NCBI lineage: Eukaryota > Metazoa > Arthropoda > Thecostraca > Balanomorpha > Balanidae > Chirona > Chirona hameri. Next base: position 87,132 of record JAXIVJ010003601.1, read on the forward strand.
CAAGCCAGCCCGACTATCCGAGTGCCGGCTTACTTGGCCAGCCCGACTATCCGAGTGCCGGCTTACCTGGCCAGCCCGGCTATCCGAGTGCCGGCTTACCTGGCCAGCCCGACTATCCGAGTGCCGGCTTACCTGGCCAGCCCGACTATCCGAGTGCCGGCTTACCTGGCCAGCCCGGCTATCCGAGTGCCGGCTTACCTGGCCAGCCCGACTATCCGAGTGCCGGCTTACTTGGCCAGCCCGGCTATCCGAGTGCCGGCTTACTTGGCCAGCCCGGCTATCTCAGTGCCGGCCGGAGCCGTCAGCGGGCCATTTAGCCGGCAGCCGGCGGCCAGAACTGCCGGGACAGAAAGACATTTCCTGGCGACGCACGTGCCCAGAGAGCTATAACCGGCCGGCAGAGCGGACCGGACAGAGCCGGACAGAGCCAGAGCTGTGACTGGCCAGCAGAGCAGACCGCCGCGTCGCCGTCACTACCCGGGACAATGCCTCTGCGCGGCCCGGCTGGACGCGGCCCGGTCAGCCGTCACTGCCTCTGCGCGGCCCGGTCAGCCGTCACTGGCCTCTGCGCGGCCCGGCTGGACGCGGCCCGGTCAGCCGTCACTGGCCTCTGCGCGGCCCGGCTGGACGCGGCCCGGTCAGCCGTCACTGCCTCTGCGCGGCCCGGTCAGCCGTCACTGCCTCTGCGCGGCCCGGCTGGACGCGGCCCGGTCAGCCGTCACTGCCTCTGCGCGGCCCGGCTGGACGCGGCCCGGTCAGCCGTCACTGCCTCTGCGCGGCCCGGCTGGACGCGGCCCGGTCAGCCGTCACTGCCTCTGCGCGGCCCGGCTGGACGCGGCCCGGTCAGCCGTCACTGCCTCTGCGCGGCCCGGTCAGCCGTCACTGGCCTCTGCGCGGCCCGGTCAGCCGTCACTGGCCTCTGCGCGGCCCGGTCAGCCGTCACTGGCCTCTGCGCGGCCCGGCTGGACGCGGCCCGGTCAGCCGTCACTGGCCTCTGCGCGGCCCGGCTGGACGCGGCCCGGTCAGCCGTCACTGCCTCTGCGCGGCCCGGTCAGCCGTCACTGCCTCTGCGCAGGCCCGGCTGGACGCGGCCCGGTCAGCCGTCACTGCCTCTGCGCGGCCCGGCTGGACGCGGCCCGGTCAGCCGTCACTGCCTCTGCGCGGCCCGGCTGGACGCGGCCCGGTCAGCCGTCACTGCCTCTGCGCGGCCCGGCTGGACGCGGCCCGGTCAGCCGTCACTGCCTCTGCGCGGCCCGGTCAGCCGTCACTGGCCTCTGCGCGGCCCGGTCAGCCGTCACTGGCCTCTGCGCGGCCCGGTCAGCCGTCACTGGCCTCTGCGCGGCCCGGCTGGACGCGGCCCGGTCAGCCGTCACTGGCCTCTGCGCGGCCCGGCTGGACGCGGCCCGGTCAGCCGTCACTGCCTCTGCGCGGCCCGGTCAGCCGTCACTGGCCTCTGCGCGGCCCGGTCAGCCGTCACTGGCCTCTGCGCGGCCCGGTCAGCCGTCACTGGCCTCTGCGCGGCCCGGCTGGACGCGGCCCCGGTCAGCCGTCACTGGCCTCTGCGCGGCCCGGCTGGACGCGGCCCGGTCAGCCGTCACTGGCCTCTGCGCGGCCCGGTCAGCCGTCACTGGCCTCTGCGCGGCCCGGTCAGCCGTCACTGGCCTCTGCGCGGCCCGGTCAGCCGTCACTGGCCTCTGCGCGGCCCGGCTGGACGCGGCCCGGTCAGCCGTCACTGGCCTCTGCGCGGCCCGGCTGGACGCGGCCCACTTGGCCTCTGCGCGGCCCGGTCAGCCGTCACTGGCCTCCTGGCGCGGCCCGGCTGGACGCGGCCCGGTCAGACCGTCACTGGCCTCTGCGCGGCCCGGCTGGACGCGGCCCGGTCAGCTCGTCACTTGCCTCTGTGCGGCGGCCCGGTCAGCCGTCACTGGCCTCTGCGCGGCCCGGCTGGACGCGGCCCGGTCCAGCCGTCACTGCCTCTGCGCGCGGCCCCGGTCAGCCGTCACTGCCGTCTGAGCGCGGCCCGGCTGGGACGCGGCCCGGTCAGCCTGTCCGACATGGCCTCTTGCGCGGGCCCCGGCTGGACGCGGCCCCGGTCAGCCGTCACTGCCTCTGCGCGGTCCGGTCAGGCCGTCACTGAGGCCTCTGCGCGGCCCGGTCAGCCGTCACTGGCCTCTGCGCGGCCCGGCTGGACGAGGCCCGGTCCAGCCGTCACTGGCCTCTGCAAGCGGTCCGGTCAGCCGTCATCTGCCTCTGCGCGGTCCGGTCAGCCGTCACTGGCCTCTGCGCGGCCCGGTCAGCCCGTCACTGGCCTCTGCGCGGCCCGGTCAGCCGTCACTGGCCTCTCTGCGCGGCCCGGCTGGACGCGGCCCGGTCAGCCGTCACTGCTCTCTGCGCTGGTCCGGTCAGCCCGTCACTGGCCTCTGCGCGGCCCGGTCAGCCGTCACTGGCCTCTGCGGCGGCCCGGCTGGGACGAGGCCCCGGTCAGCCGTCACTGGCTCTCTGCGCGGCCCCGGTCAGTCCGTCACTGGGCCTCTTGCGCGCCCGGCTGGACGCGGCCCCGGTACAGCCGTCACTGGCCTCTGCGCCGGCCCGGCTGGGACGCGGCCCGGTCAGCCGTCACTGGCCTCTGCGCGGCCCGGTCAGCCGTCACACTGGCCTCTGCGCGGCCCGGCTGACGCGGCCCGGGTCAGCCGTCACTGGCCTCTGCGCGGCCCGGTCAGCCGTCACTGGCCTCTGCGCGGCCCGGCTGGACGCGGCCCCGGTCAGCCGTCACTGGCCTCTGCGCGGCCCGGTCAGCCGTCAGCGTGCGCCTCTGCGCGGCCCGGCTGGACGCGGCCCGGTCAGCCGTCACTGGCCCTCTGCGCGGCCCGGTCAGCCGTCACTGGCCTCTGCGCGGCCCGGCTGGACGCGGCCCGGTCAGCGCGTCACTGGCCTCTGCGCGGCCCTGGTCAGCCCGTCCACTGCCTCTGCGCGGCCCGGCTGGACGCGGCCCGGTCAGCCGTCTCACTGGCCTCGCTGCGCGGCCCGGTCAGCCGTCACTGGCCTCTGCGCGGCCCGGTCAGGCCGGTCACTGGCCTCTGCGCGGCTCCCGGCTTGGACGCGGCCCGGTCAGCCGTCACTGGCCTCTGCGCGGCCCGGCTGGACGCGGCCCGGTCAGCCGTCACTGCCTCTGCGCGGCCCGGTCAGCCGTCACTGGCCTCTGCGCGGCCCTGGCTGGACGCGGCCCGGTCAGCCGTCACTGGCCTCTGCGCGGCCCGGCTGGACGCGGCCCGGTCAGCCGTCCACTGGCCTCTGCGCGGCCCGGTCAGCCGTCACTGGCCCTCTGCGCGGCCCGGCTGGGACGCGGCCCCGGTCAGCCGTCACTGGCCTCTGCGCGGCCCGGCTGGACGCGGCCCGGGTCAGCCGTCACTGGCCTCTGCGCGGCCCGGCTGGACGCGGCCCGGTCAGCCGTCACTGGCCCTCTGCGCGGCCCGGCTGGACGCGGCCCGGTCAGCCGTCACTGGCCTCTGCGCGGCCCCGGGCTGGACGCGGCCCACGGTCAGCCGTCACTTGGCCTCTGCGCGGCCCGGCTGACGCGGCCCGGTCAGCCGTCACTGGCCTCTGCAGCGGCCCGGCTGGACGCGGCCCGGTCAGCCGTCACTGGCCTCTGCGCGGCCCGGCTGGACGCGGGCCCGGTCAGCCGTCACCTGGCCTCTGCGCGGCCCGGCTGGACGCGGCCCTCGGTCAGGCCGTCACTGGCCTCTGCGCGGCCCGGCTGGAAGCGGGCCCCGGTCAGCCGTCACCTGGCCTCTGCGCGGCCCGGCTGGACGCGGCCCGGTCAGCCGTCACTGCCGCCTCTGCGCGGCCCCGGCTGGACGCGGCCGCGGTCAGCCGTCACTGGCCTCTGCGCGGCCCGGGCCTGGACGCGGCCCGGTCAGGCCGTCACTGCCTCTGCGCGGCCCCCGCTGGACGCGGCCCGGTCAGGCCGTCACTGCCTCTGCGGCGGCCCGGTCAGCCGTCACTGCCTCTGCGCGGCCGGCGTGGACGCGGCCCGGTCAGCCGTCACTTGCCTCTGCGCGGCCCGGCTGGACGCGGCCCCGGTCAGCCGTCACTGCCTCTGCGCGGCCCGGTCAGCCGTCACTGGCCTCTGCGCGGCCCGGCTGGAGCGCGGCCCGGTCAGCCGTCACTCTGCCTCTTGCGGCGGCCCGGCTGGACGCGGCCCGGTCAGGGCCGGTCACTGCCTCTGCGCGGCCCGGCGTCAGGGGCCGTCACTGCCTCTGGCGCGGGCCGCGGCTGTGACGCGGCCCGAGTCAGCCGTCACTGGGCGCTCTTGCGCGGGCCCGGCTGGACGCGGCCCGGTCAGCCGTCACTGGCCTCTGCGCGGCCCGGTCAGCCGTCACTGCCTCTGCCGGCCGGCTCGGGACGCGGCCCGGTCAGCCGTCACTGCCCTCTGCGAGGGCCCGGTCAGCCGTCACCTGCCTCTGCGCGGCCCGGCTGGACGCGGCCCGGTCAGGCCGTCACTGGCCTCTGCGCGGCCCGGCTGGACGCGGCCCCCGGTCAGCCGTCACTGGCCTCTGCGCGGCCCGCGTCAGCCGTCACTGCCTCTGCGCGGCCCGGTCAGCCGTCACTGCCTCTTGCGCGGCCCGGCTGGACGCGGCCACGGTCAGCCCGTCACTGCCTCTGCGCGGCCCGGCTGGACGCGGCCCAGCGTCAGAGCCGTCACTGGCCTCTGCGCGGCCCGGAGTCAGCCCGTCACTGGCCTCTAGCGCGGGCCCGGTCAGCCGTCACCTGCCTCTGCGCGGCCCGGTCAGCCCGTCACTGGCCTCTGCGCGCGGCCCCGGCTGGACGCGGGCCCGGTCAGCCGTCACTGGCCTCTGCGCGGCCCGGCTGGACGCGGCCCGGTCAGACCGTCACTTGCCTCTGCGCGGCCCGGTCAGCCGGTCACTGCCTCTGCGCGGCCCAGCTGACGCGGCCCGGTCAGCCGTCACTGGCCTCTGCGCGGCCCGGCTGGACGCGCCCGGTCAGCCGTCACTGCCTCTGCGCGGCCCGGTCAGCCGTCACTTGGCCTCTGCGCGGCCCGGCTGGACGCGGCCCGGTCAGCCGTCACTGCCTCTGCGCGGGCCCGGTCAGCGTCACTGGCCTCTGCG
>JAXIVJ010003602.1:0-62500 GCA_036785665.1 Chirona hameri
TATATATATATATATTATATATATATATATATATTATATATATATATATATAGATATATATATATATATATATAAATAATATATATTATATCATATATATATAATATATATATATATATATATATATATATATTATATTATATATATCACATGGAATTTTCGACGATTTTTCGTGACCCCCTAAATATTTTTTATAGTCGAAATAACGGGAAAAAAGTGTGCCACCAAGAAAATTTAACATTCGTGTAAAAAATTAAACCGCCCTGATCCACAGCTACCATTGCGAAGGTACGTGATTTGATCATGTCGGGGTGAAAGGCCTGCCCGTAAACGTGGTGCACTCTTTGGTGCACCCCTTTGGAATATCGCCAAACCACGCCTTCCAGAGCGCTGCAACTTGGTAGGCTGGTGCATTAGCACCCTTCATGACCATTTCAAGTATGCGTGACCGAACTGGAGTCAACAGCGGGCCATTCCACGACGTTTCGACAAGTCCGAAACACCCTCATCTCTCGCTTTTTTTGTCACTAATTTGTCTATAAGGTTTTGTCCAAGGTACTTTAAAGGAAATAGTTCACCTTCGGATTTTTTTCTTCAGAACATGATTTTATGATATTTTGTAATACAGTTTCTTTTTTTCCTTTTTTAAAATGGTCCTACATCGCGCTAATTCAGGACAGAAGGTTGTAAATTATTGATTGTATGGTGTGCGTTATTGGGTCTGCGCATGCTCCATGGCAGTGCTGGCACTTTCAGACGGTACGGTTCATCATATATGCGCCGTGTTCCTTCGCCAAAAAGTCAAATATCTTCGGCTGGAGAGTCTTTTCAGCCAAGAAAAGTTATATATAAGGATTTCTCAACACGGGCTACAAAACTGCTATTTCAGTTAAAAACCCATGTTGAAGAGTGAACTATTTATTTTAATAGAGGTAGGGGCGTAAGGTTTCAGTCACGTGACCTCCCAGCGCACGTGCATACCAATCGCCGGGATCCTCCAGTGTGGTTGGCTCCAAGGAATCTCAGTCAGCTGATACTCCCATTGCTTTAACATAGAGATTTTGCAATGCTTTTTTAGGGAGAAAAATATTTAGGTACTAAATGACTTCGCAGTTGGATTCATGACCCAGGTATGGATAGAAGATAGAACAAGGTATTTTTTGTATCACCCGGCGGTAGCTTTTCCCGCCTTATATTCTCTCACCAGACGGTCTCAATCACAGACCACAAAATCGCACGCGTTCGGATATAGCGCTTATGGAGGTGGTATCCTTGGCGGTGGGTGGTATTTTCGGATGGGGGGGGACAAACCCAGGGGCCCCTTCGATCAAAAGCGGCCCCATCTTACGGTACCTCCCCCCCCCCCCTAAAAAATGGCGCGAAATGGTATCTCCTCGGATTTAAGCCACTATATTTTGCAGGGACCTAAATAGTCGCAAAAAAAACGTCGGACAGGCCCATGTTGAAGTCTCAGGCCTTCCGAGGGGCCCCCTCAGGCCTACCGAGGGACTCCTCATGCTCACCAAGGGCCCATCAGGCCATACCGAGGGGTCCCCTCAGGCCTACCGAGGGCCCCCCTCAGGCCTACCGAGGGACCCAATCAGGCCATATCGAGGGTCCCATCAGGCCTACCGAGGGCCCCTCATGCCTACCGAAGGCCCCTCCGGCCAGGGCCACCTCAGGCCGACTGGGGGCCAACTGTCGGCCTTAGAGGGCCCCTCAGACTGGCTGGGGCACCTCGGGGCCTTCGGTCAAACTTCTTGAAGGGGTCCTTCTGACAAATTTATGTGTTGGGGGGGGGGGGGGGGGGTATATAATGTTTCCCACCACTACTTCTTGAGTGAGGGGGAAGCTTATTAAAAAGAAATGCGTCAACCGAGCCGCCCAAGACAACTTTGACCGCCTGAACTGTCGCCATCCGACGTCATGACCAATCGGAGAGCAGAATTTCAAATTACGTAAATATACTTAATTATTTTAAAAAACTAATAATCTGGAGGAATTTATAGTGAAGTGTCAATCTAAAAAAATATGTTTTTATTAATTTGCTTTTCATAAAACACATAATAGTAGTGACTTAGGTACCCTGCAACTAGTCCATTATTTGTTTGTCAGAGATGGCGGTAGCTAATGCGCCAGTTTACTAGACAAACCCGGACCGCCAATCGGATTCCTCCATTTGGTCACATGTCCTCTTTGCCACCCACCTGGTTTTGTCTATAAGGCTCCCATAGGTCCTGAATTCAGCTTGTGGCCAACACGTCCTCGAAGGTTTTTAGTACTAATACCTACTAAGAGGGGAAACGTTTTTTAGTACGGATTATTACTAAACGTTGCGAAGTTTAGTATCATTTCGTACTAATCAAGGGTTTAGTATCATTTCGTACTAATCAATGCATGCGCTCGTTAGCGATGGAAGGCCGGAAAAGGTGAATTTAGTGGCGTAAGTAAATTAATGATTCTGAGGAATCAGAATGGGTTGGATCAGGATGCATTTGAGTATTTTATCTACCGTGGTTGGATGTGTTGAGACTTCAGTGATTTGCCGTTAGTTATAGTTATCTTGGCCATGACCGCCATTTCTGTAGCGTCTTTGGTCAGGGACGGTTGCATAGGCAGCGTTTTGAGTTACCTTCAAGTGTGACACACCATTGGCCGACTAATACCGTTATATGTACCTAAGTGATTTTTGTGTAGCACTACTACATTGCTGTTTTAACAGACACTCAAGACGTTGTGTTAGTACTCAGTGTTGACAAATGGGTGCAAAATGGGGGGGGGGGGTGGACAGTGGGTTTGGGGAGGGGGGCCAAATCCAGCGATTTATATTGATTATATTTTTAATACAATTTATTTTATATTGTCAAAACTGGCCTTATATCGCGCCTATTAAGGACAGAAGGCCGTAAATTTGTATTGTTTATCAAAACTATATGCATACTCTCTGAATTAGTCAGCTGACGTCACGTGAATGTAAAAAATGGTTCAGCCAATCAGATTCAAAAGTAGTCATGTGAAGATAGATTCGCATTGAAGATGTGCCAACCGGCGGTAGGCGATTCGGTTGCTAGCACCAGCTGCAAGCTGATTGGCTGATGGTATAGCCTCTGCCCGGGCTAGAACCAGTACAACATTCTTTCGCCAGCACCGCATTCCTTCGCCAAAAACTCAAATATATTCGGCTGCAGAGTCTTCAGTAAAGAAAACTTGCAGATATGGGTTTCCCAACACAGGCTGCAAATCTGCTATCTCAGTTTAAACTAATGTTGAAGGTGAACTATTTCCTTTAAGCCAAGTGTCAATTTGTTTACAGGTTTGCATGATAAAACCCATAAATCTGGGCGGTGGGCCTTGTAGAGGATAAGAAGCTAAACATGTTATTTGTTCAATTCACTGGACACCATTGCAACAAACTGAAGATGATGACAATGGCCATCGATGTGACAGCGCAAGGCAGCGTTACAATTTTGATTTTAGGTTGTGGAAAACAACATTTTAATATTGGAACTAGACTATGATTGGAGCCAAGCTGAAGCCTGAAAAGTAACCCCTATTCCTGGTTGCTTATCTCTATATGATGAACAAATATTGAAATAATGTAGTTTTTCATTACATATTCCTCAGATAGTAAATATCGATGACCGGTGGCAGACAGCGCTCAATAGTACATATGATAATAATAACTTGATGTACATATGTACCAAACTGTAACAAACAGCTGGTAACAGTACACATGGTTTGAAAACAAGAGGCAGAACAACGTTTCTGCACATAAATGGTCCCTGTGGATCTGGAGGACCCTGGGGTGATATGGTTTGGGGAGATGGTCCTGGCCTGGCGGCGACGAGAACCTCGCGCCCCGCGCGGCCACTCAGTACTTACACACTTCCATGATTATCATGATCATTGATCACACAGCACACGAGTACAACTGAAACGCAATAGCCCCGGGGTCTGTCACCGTAGGGCACCATCCATGGCATTACAACCCTGGTCCGCTGCTACCCGGCGGCACGACTGCTCCACTGCAGCCCAGCGGCAGGTCCGGCACCACCAGTGCTGCGAGCATAACTCGCAGGAACACTGGTCTGATGCCGTGACGTTGGCCGTTCCGCTGCAGCACACCACGTCGCTACCCAGCGGCACGTCCGGCACGTCCGGCACCACCAGTGCTGCGAGCATCACTCGCCCGCACTGGTGAGATGCCGTGACGTCGGCCGCTCCGCTGCTCCGCTGCTGCACAGCGGCACTACAGCTCCACCGCTCCGCTGATGCACAGCGGAACTACAGCTCCGCTGCTGCACAGCCGCACTACAGCTCCACCGCTCCGCTGCTGCACATCGGCACTACAGCTCCGCTGCTCCGCTGCTGCACTACAGCTCCACCGCTCCTCTGATGCACAGCGGCACTACAGCTCCGCTGCTGCACTACAGCTCCGGCACTACAGCTCCGCTGCTCCGCTGCTGCACTACAGCTCCACCGCTCCGCTGATGCACAGCGGCACTACAGCTCCGCTGCTGCACTACAGCTCCGCTGCTCCGCTGCTGCACAGCGGCACTACAGCTCCGCTACTCCGTTGCTGCACAGCGGCACTACAGCTCCGCTGCTCCGCTGCTGCACTACAGCTCCACCGCTCCGCTGCTGCACAGCAGCACTACAGCTCCGCTGCTCCGCTGCTCCGCTGCTGCACAGCGGCACAACAGCTCCGCTGCTCCACAGCTCCAACTCAGCCGTCTCAGCTCCAACTCTGCTGTCTCAGCTCCACTTCCTCAGCTCTGCTGTCTCAGCTCCACTTTCTCAGCTCTGCTGTCTCAGCTCCGCTGTTCTCAGCTCTGCTGTTCTCAGCTCTGCTGTTCTCAGCTCTGCTGCTCTCAGCTCTGCTGTTCTCGGCTCTGCTGTTCTCAGCTCTGCTGTTCTCAGCTCTGCTGTTCTCAGCTCTGCTGTTCTCAGCTCTGCTGTTCTCAGCTCTGCTGTTCTCAGCTCTGCTGTTCTCAGCTCTGCTGTTCTCAGCTCTGCTGTTCTCAGCTCTGCTGTTCTCAGCTCTGCTGTTCTCAGCTCTGCTGTTCTCAGCTCTGCTGTTCTCAGCTCTGCTGTTCTCAGCTCTGCTGTTCTCAGCTCTGCTGTTCTCAGCTCTGCTGTTCTCAGCTCTGCTGTTCTCAGCTCTGCTGTTCTCAGCTCTGCTGTTCTCAGCTCTGCTGTTCTCAGCTCTGCTGTTCTCAGCTCTGCTGTTCTCAGCTCTGCTGTTCTCAGCTCTGCTGTTCTCAGCTCTGCTGTTCTCAGCTCTGCTGTTCTCAGCTCTGCTGTTCTCAGCTCTGCTGTTCCAAGCTCTGCTGTTCTCAGCTCTGCTGTTCTCAGCTCTGCTGTTCTCAGCTCTGCTGTTCTCAGCTCTGCTGTTCTCAGCTCTGCTGTTCTCAGCTCTGCTGTTCTCAGCTCTGCTGTTCTCAGCTCTGCTGTTCTCAGCTCTGCTGTTCTCAGCTCTGCTGTTCTCAGCTCTGCTGTTCTCAGCTCTGCTGTTCTCAGCTCTGCTGTTCTCAGCTCTGCTGTTCTCAGCTCTGCTGTTCTCAGCTCTGCTGTTCTCAGCTCTGCTGTTCTCAGCTCTGCTGTTCTCAGCTCTGCTGTTCTCAGCTCTGCTGTTCTCAGCTCTGCTGTTCTCAGCTCTGCTGTTCTCAGCTCTGCTGTTCTCAGCTCTGCTGTTCTCAGCTCTGCTGTTCTCAGCTCTGCTGTTCTCAGCTCTGCTGTTCTCAGCTCTGCTGTTCTCAGCTCTGCTGTTCTCAGCTCTGCTGTTCTCAGCTCTGCTGTTCTCAGCTCTGCTGTTCTCAGCTCTGCTGTTCTCAGCTCTGCTGTTCTCAGCTCTGCTGTTCTCAGCTCTGCTGTTCTCAGCTCTGCTGTTCTCAGCTCTGCTGTTCTCAGCTCTGCTGTTCTCAGCTCTGCTGTTCTCAGCTCTGCTGTTCTCAGCTCTGCTGTTCTCAGCTCTGCTGTTCTCAGCTCTGCTGTTCTCAGCTCTGCTGTTCTCAGCTCTGCTGTTCTCAGCTCTGCTGTTCTCAGCTCTGCTGTTCTCAGCTCTGCTGTTCTCAGCTCTGCTGTTCTCAGCTCTGCTGTTCTCAGCTCTGCTGTTCTCAGCTCTGCTGTTCTCAGCTCTGCTGTTCTCAGCTCTGCTGTTCTCAGCTCTGCTGTTCTCAGCTCTGCTGTTCTCAGCTCTGCTGTTCTCAGCTCTGCTGTTCTCAGCTCTGCTGTTCTCAGCTCTGCTGTTCTCAGCTCTGCTGTTCTCAGCTCTGCTGTTCTCAGCTCTGCTGTTCTCAGCTCTGCTGTTCTCAGCTCTGCTGTTCTCAGCTCTGCTGTTCTCAGCTCTGCTGATCTCAGCTCTGCTGTTCTCAGCTCTGCTGTTCTCAGCTCTGCTGTTCTCAGCTCTGCTGCTCTCAGCTCTGCTGCTCTCAGCTCTGCTGTTCTCAGCTCTGCTGTTCTCAGCTCTGCTGTTCTCAGCTCTGCTGTTCTCAGCTCTGCTGTTCTCAGCTCTGCTGTTCTCAGCTCTGCTGTTCTCAGCTCTGCTGTTCTCAGCTCTGCTGTTCTCAGCTCTGCTGTTCTCAGCTCTGCTGTTCTCAGCTCTGCTGTTCTCAGCTCTGCTGTTCTCAGCTCTGCTGTTCTCAGCTCTGCTGTTCTCAGCTCTGCTGTTCTCAGCTCTGCTGTTCTCAGCTCTGCTGTTCTCAGCTCTGCTGTTCTCAGCTCTGCTGTTCTCAGCTCTGCTGTTCTCAGCTCTGCTGTTCTCAGCTCTGCTGTTCTCAGCCCTGCTGTTCTCAGCCCTGCTGTTCTCAGCTCTGCTGTTCCAGCTCTGCTGTTCCAGCTCTGCTGTTCTCAGCTCTGCTGTTCTCAGCTCTGCTGTTCTCAGCTCTGCTGTTCTCAGCTCTGCTGTTCTCAGCTCTGCTGTTCTCAGCTCTGCTGTTCTCAGCTCTGCTGTTCTCAGCTCTGCTGTTCTCAGCTCTGCTGTTCTCAGCTCTGCTGTTCTCAGCTCTGCTGTTCTCAGCTCTGCTGTTCTCCGCCGCAGCGCACCACCTCCGAGAGACCAACACGCATGCATTCCTCCTGCAGCCTGACCGACATTCGGCGCTCTGTAGCCTGGCGAATGTACACGGGCACACACTCACTCAGCGCCCTTCGTCTGTCCATCGGCGCCTCCCGAACCGCGCACATGGAGGTGGGCAGCGATACTCTCCGCTCCCCCACACGCGCACACACCTGGCTAGCCTCGGCTCCGGCGGGAGCCTCGGCTCGGCTCCGGCGGGAGCCACAGCTCCGCTTGGTCACCGCAGGCCATCACTGCCTCCGGCCATCGTCTCATCACCTTCGGTCCTCCCTCCCGACTACCTCCAATCGCCCACCGATGAAGCGTGGTGCCACCTCCTCCCCGCAGGTCCTAGTTTCTCCCTCTTCTTCCCGTCCTCCGCCCCGACGCGCTGCCGTCTTCTCCTCCACCACACAGCACGTCCTCCTCTCCTTCATCCGACAGCAGCGGGTCCAGCTGCAGGCTCACCAGGTCCGAGGTGCACGACGACGACAGCGCGCTGTACGCGCCGTCCCAGACGTCGCCCTCCGATTCGCAGCTCGACTCCAGAGCCATGCCACGCTGCTCCGGTTACCACTGCGGTCGTCGAGTCTGGCTGGAGCGGCGATCCCTGCACACCGGTTCCGTGCGTTGCCTCAATGGTGCCGAAATAGCTTGTAGCAATGTAACACTCAACAGAAAACACAACCGATGTATTCGGACAAACGCCCACGTCCACGCAGTGTCGCCGCCCCAGCCAGACTGCCCGTCGTCCGCATTGCCGGCGCTGTCATCGCATTGACAGGCGGCGGCTGGCAGCCAGATGTGACCCACTCGGCCCAGGTCACCGACCCAGCACGGCAGCCGTACTGCCATCACTGCCATACGTGAGAGCAGGGCTGCTCTGACGTCATTGCGTTTATGGCTCCATAAACGCAATGACCCTCGACGCGTGCGCTAACGAGCGCACCGACACGCTCGCCACAGATGACCACCTTCACGCTGGACCCCAAGAAGAGTGGCGGCAAGGTCAAGCCCGTGCTCCACTTCTGCGGTCAGCCCCTCGGGTACGAGGAAAACCCCACCTTCCTCGGGGTGAAGTTGGACTGCCAACTGACCTTCGCCGCACATATCGAGGCGCTCAAGAAGAAGATAGCGGGGAGAAGCTACGGAAGCCACCGCCGCACCCTCCGCGACGACTACCAGAGCTACGTCCGCTCCATCCGACTACGGCGCAGCGATATTTTTCACCCACGCGGCCCCAGCGGTGCGGGAGCGTTTGGAGGTTGAACAGCGGAAGTGTGCGCGCCTGATCACCGGCTGCATCAAGCTCACCGACAGGGAGACCCTGACAGCGGAAGCAGACCTGCCCTCGCTGTCAGTGCAGTCCAAAGAACTTGCGGCCGGCGAGTATGCGCGCCTCACCCGCCTCCCACCGGGCAACCTTGCCCGCGAACTCTTGACGAAGACACCGATCCCGAGATTCCGCTACCGCACTTACGAAGCGTGGAGACGTGCAACCTCGGTTTCCAAAGAGGCTGGCACATCGCCACTGCTGCCGGCGGACAAGGATGCCATACTTCCGCATAAATCGTGCCTGCGTCGAATCGGGGCGTGGGCCTGCGACACTGCGGGGCTGGACGGCCTCCCGAGGGAGCCCCTGGCGCTATTCCAGGGCGACCCGCCCTGGTGCAACCGTGGAGGCGACGCCCGCTTCGTACTCGAACTGCCGCGGCCCACAAGGAAAACGGACCCACCGGACAAGAGGAAGGCGGCGGTACTGGAGGCCTTGGCCCTCGTCCCCGCTCCGGACTGCACCATTTGGTCAGACGGATCTGCCAAGGAAAGAACCATCCATGGCAGAGGCACTCCGCTCCCTCCACGAGTTGCCGGCCCCCTCCAGCTCCTTGATACAGAGCGTGTTGTGGTGTCCAGACTCCCTGTCCGGTCTCCAACTCCTCAGCCTCGGCCCGGACACCCAACAGATGGCCCTCGCCCAAAGCGTCTGGAGCCTCTCGACGCACTGGTTCACGGAGGCAAGGCCATCACGCTTCACTGGGTACCGGGCCACGCCGACCTCGCCGGTAACGAGGCAGCCGACCGCCTCGCCAACCAAGCGGCCGACGACTGCGACAAGAGTGAGGCGCCCATCGATATCTCCAGTGCCCGGACAGCCATCCGACGCTGGACGAAGGGCCTCGCCGAAACGCGGTCGCGTCGGCATCCTCACCGGTCACGGACGCATGGTCACGACGAGCTCGACCGGTGAGGACAATTCTCCGTCTCCCAGCTGCGTACCGGCTACTGCCCACTGGTGCGAGCCACACTGCACCGCCTCGGCCTGGTCGGGACCCGACCTGCCAGGCGTGCGGGGAAGAGGCAGAGGACGTGGGGCACCTGCTGGTCAGGTGCCCTGCCCACGATTCAGCCCGGTGCCGGTTCTGTGGGCACCTGCCGACCCTGGAGGAGGTGCTTTCGGGGCCGGCCCACCACATCGTGGAATACCTGCGGAGGGTGGGGCGGGTCACTGCGCCGGTCGACCCGCCTCCGTCAGCCGCGGCATTGTAACATTGTATTTTTGATAAATTCGTAAATAGTCATGCTTTATGTTAGGAGGTATGGGCATGTTGCATGGAAAATAGCATGTAAACTTAAAAGGGACTGAGCAGGTGCGCTCATCGATGGCCTAAAGGTAGTGCGTCATGCATGTTTATTGTTTTGTAATTGCATGTTGTCCATTGTATTCGCTGCGCGAATTTGCTTTTTAACCCTCGCTACTTTTCCAATATTCCTCTTGAAAACACCGTTTCTTATAACCAGTTTGATTTCACCCGTCCTTACACAGACCATGATGCACTAATTGCGCCAGCTTATGGCTCCGAATCGGACGTGTACTATGCTGTCCGTCGGTGTCATTGGTAGGAGCTTGTTACTTGCAACGCACCGTTATCCTATCCTGTATTCACGTTCTGGTATTTTCTCCCTGTAAGGTCCAGGATCCCATCCTACCTGAATCCTGAAGCACTGTGCGTCGTCCAAACATCTCTGGAGATGATCTACGACTTGGCACAAGAGCTCGCACAAAACGAGGCCGAGCTGAAGTGAAGTAGTGCTGCCGAGAAGGTGCTCCGCCGTCGGCTCCAGCAGACCTGCAGCAGGGCTAAGCAGCGCGCGAAGAGGCTCCGGGAGCAGAACAAGGCGCTGCGCACCCGAAATGCCGCTCTCCAGGCGGCCTCCTCGCAAGCGAGTGCCCTCGCCGCCCGCGGCCCTCTGACTGCCGCCCAGCGCCGGGCCCTGGCCACGGGCAACCGTGTCCGCTGGTCCGACCAGGACGTCGGAAGATCCCTGGGTCTGCGCGTCCTCTCGCGACGGGCGTACTTGTATGTCAAGGAGTCAATGAAAGTCCCTTTACCGTCTTTCAGCACCTTGTCGCAGTGGATCCATCCATCATTTCCACATGGTTCCAGGGATGATGGATTCCGCGATGTGGGTGCTTGAAGCGACCGTAACTGATCTCAGCGACATGGAGATGCTGTGTGTGATCGCGTTCGACGAGCTCAGTCTCGACAGCAGGGTTTGCTACGACCAGGGCCGTGACGTAGTGCTAGAAGCATCCAAGATGCAGCTCGTCATGGTTCGAGGTCTGACCGCTGCTTGGAAGCAGCCCATCTGGTACGATTTCGACCGGCCCATGACCTTGTGTGCTTCGAGCCATCATCTCTCGGATGCAGACCAGCGGCCTGAGAGTGACTGCCGCTGTGAGCGACATGGCCACCAGTAACGAGCGGCTGTGGGCCGGGCTGGGAGTCACCAGCGCTTTCACAAACCCAGCGGACCCAACAAGGTATTTGTTTAAGTACAGATACAGCTAACGAATCGATTAATTTGATTTATTTTTAGTACTCGCCTTGAATGGACGCAATGTTCGTCTCATATCGGATAAAGAACAATAGTATACCCGTGCTTTAATTCATTGGGCTGCACTTTTAACCAATAGGTTTTAGTCGGGTCGTTTCTTTTCTTTGCAGTTTATTCCTCCGAGAGCTTGAACATTCGTCGATTTTTTTGTGTGTGCTAATTTTCGAACGGTATGGCCGCGATAAAGTTCAGTTGGACAAAAGTCCTGCATTGTTAAATTAAGGCCATGGTTACGGGCCGCTATAAGTTCACGGGAGCGAGAGCTTCCGATTACCGCCCGGGTGTGAGGCTTGTTTGAACAGTTCAAGGCATTTATTGAACCTCACGATGAGTCTCTGAAACAGCATCACCATCGAATTGTCAGTGCCGGACAATATCAGGTCCTTTGATAAACCAGCTAACCCAATATCATCCTGTCATGTGGCAACCATCCTGGAGGACAGGTTACCGGATACACCTTTCTGCTGCTTCTGAAATCACATTCGCGGTAATCTTGGCGGAAGACCCGTGGAAGTTGTCACCGGATGAACGCCATGGCCCAGTCTGAGGCTGCTAATCCTAATGAGAGTCGTCAGCGCATTCACGACAGACGTCGGAGACGTCAGACAGCTGACCAATTGGTTTAACTACCTGCTGAGTCTGATACACCAGATGGCCCATGACCTTTTTGTCAAAGCCAAGCACCAGATGCTACATCTCCGTTCATTGTGCGTACTAAGTAAGAAAAGTTGATCAGTTGGGAGTTCGGGGTAACCGAGCGCTTAAAGGCCACAGTACACAGTGAACCATGCAATTTCGTGAGCCAGCCGTCAGAGATCGGTGGTCTGGCCCAGCCGATGGAGGGAGGTCATTCCGACAGGCGGGACAGTGCCGGATACCCACCCCCGAGTGGACTGCAAAGGTCACTGGCGGCGGGGAGATGGTAACCGGCCGGACACCTCCAAGTGTACTATAAACCGTCACTTGCGATGTGAGCCGGTAGCCAGAAAGTGCGGAGATGTGACGAGAGAAGGAAGCCGGACATCCTACTAGGATGTACGAGCTGACCAACTTGGGAGTTCGTCATCGTCGATTTGCTGGGAATCCGTGCCACTGTGCGTTCTTCAAGCAACTAACCTCCCTGGAACCTTTGTCACTTTTCGACACGCAGTACAAACAGGGGAGTCTGTGAAAAACAAAGGCAGCGAACCGCTATAGCGAAGGCAATCGGTCATCCCAGTTATCTGGTGTGTAAAGCTCCAACTCCCAGCGGCCCCCATTAAACTAATTAACGAATGGAATGGCATCTCTCGCGTACTGGTCCTTCCGGGCTTACTCGATAAGCAACTGTCATATGTAAATCCGCCCGTGGTAACCTGAAGAAGTAGCTAAAGGTTGGAAGAGTTCTGTCCGATCCCTACCATATCCGAACCACACGTGTCTCCGCCATACCATTTGCAACCTGATCAGGCGGGTGACCTTTTTGTCCATGAGCCTTATACACATATTCAGGTGAAACAAAGAGTCACGTGAAGATGTTGATGTTACAAGGATTTTCAGTTGTATATTAATGCATCCCGAACTAAAACATAGAAGCGTCCGATGCCTCCGACACCCTGGTCAGAAACGAAATTGCCTCCTCTCTACCGATGAAGACGCGGCCCCATAGAGAAAACGTGCCTCCGGAAGGTGCTCACCTTTTGAAACGCTTTAGTAGAGCTAACCAAAACGCTCAAAATCCTGCCTGTGAACCTACACAAGGTCAAAAGCCTCTCAAGGTGCGTCTCAGGGCATCTTCCGCTGCGCGCCTCCTTAGACGCGCGTCCGAGAATGGACGACGAGGGTATGCTGTGGGATGTATGTATGTCGTAACTATGGAATGCCCACAGATGATGTATGTATGTCGTAACTATGGAATGCCCACGTCGCGGCTGACGGAGCGAGGGTAACTAGGAGAGACCAACCAATCTCGCGGTTCGCGGGCAAGACCAAGAGGCGTCGCAGCGCTCCGTGGGTGTGCGATGTGTGTACGCCGTGACTTTGGAATACCCACAGATCTGGCGGACGGTACGCGGGCTAGAAGGCGGAGGGTCGACGCAACCCCATGGGCCAGAGTCAATGTTTCACACATTTACGAAGGAGGAATGTGGGAACCATTTACAATTGTCCGGTTGTCAGAGACGGAGCCGGTCACATCGTCAGTTCCCCAGCCTGGGTTGGGCCGACGAAGCGACTGAAGATAATTGGCCGGTCCTGCGCCCTGGCCGATATAATTACCGGACATACTCGGGCGGGTCCTAACGCTCCCCAGGTCGTTGTTCGGGCATGCGCCATGACCGAGATAATTGGCCTACCGCTCGCCAGGTCGTTGTTCGGTCAGGCGCCATGACCGATATAATTGGCCGGTCATGCGCGGGTCTCCCGCGCGCCGGGTTAGCCAGGGTATGCTGACTCGCACTCACATTTAACATAGAAGTATCCACAATAACTTTCACAGGCACCGGGGGACAGCATCATCATCATCATCATCAACATGTTTATTGTTTTATAACATATTTATATGGCATACATAAGGTAGAGTTGGCGCAAAAGCTGGGGAGCTTGACTCTAGGCGCCAACTCTAACACATATCATCAGGTACCTAATAACTCAACCGCCGCCGTATCACTGGTCATCGCGCGCAGCAGATCATACACCGCGCGCGCCGCCGGAGGAGCGGACCCACCAGAGCCTGCACAGGACTACGATTTAATAAACACCAGTGAATCTGTGAGAGTTTTGCAAGTAGTTTTGGAAGTGACGGGCTACCGCGCGGCCGCCGCCGCTACTGAGACTCGTGCCGTGCAACAGGATTTGTGATTGGGTGGATCTGGACTCCTGCGTGAAGTTGTAGTGTAGACTCTGGGATATGTTGCTAATCAATTCGTTTCTATGACAAGTGTATATCGGGCATGAACAGATAAAGTGTGTTGTGTTTCTTTGTGGGTGCCCGCAGGCACATACCGGGGACTCTGACTTCTGAATTATGAACATGTGGGCGTTTAGTTGGGACATATCAGTTCTCAATCTGGTGTGGAGAATGTTGCTTGCTTTAGTTCCATGTGAATAATATAAGGGGGGCTTGGTATACCTAACTGCTGTGTAATCTGTTTTTTGAAGTCGGGATAAGGGAGCTGTTTCGTGGCTTCTGGTAATTGGTTCCATTGGTTTCCGGTGAGAGTGAAGAAGGAGCGCTGGTGTGACGTAGTGCGAGTTTGAACTAGGGTGTAATGGTTTGCGTTTCTTAGTGTCCTGTTCGTGTCGTGTTCGCGTGAATGTGGCATGATGGCCGTGATGTAGCTGGGTGTGTTGTGACGTTCAGGTGCAGTTAATTTGTGGTAGAGTGTTAGGCGGTGAATGTGTCGTCTCGTGGTCAGCTTGTCCCATCCCAGCTCGATTCGTAATTTGTCGGATGATGTTCTAAAGAGCGTCCCAGTCGTCAGTCTAGCTACTCTGTTTTGCAGTGTCTCCAGTCTTGTCGCGTCTTGAATTGTGATATGTCCGTCGTAGATGGTGTCACAGTAGTCGAAGTGTGGTCTGATGTATGTTTTATATATTTGATCGATAACGTGTCGGGGAAGGTGCTGTGCAATAGCGTACAGTGGACCGAGTGTTTTATTGACTTTATTTAATATTTCGTTCACATGTTCATGGAAACGGAGATCCTTTGAAAAAGTCATGCCAAGGTGCTTATGTGTTTCGTTTATGGGTATTGGGACATCTCCAAATGTAAGTGTTGGTGGTTGGTGTTGGCTTTTGTGGGAAAATGTTTGTTGGATGGTTTTGGCAGCGTTGAATGTAATGGCCCACTCCTGCCCATATTTATGAATTTCGTCCAAGTCGTGCTGTAATGTGTGTTGGGTAGTTAGTAGGTTCATTGCTGTGTGAGAGGCATATAATGAGGTATCGTCTGCAAAAAATAATATGTCGTTGTGCGTGCGATTCGAAAGTCCGTCTAGGTAGATTAAAGCCAGCAATGGTCCAAGAACAGATCCTTGCGGACAGCCGGCATTAATTTTACGTGGAACGGAAAATTTATTTCGAATGTGTACTCGTTGTGTTCTGTCGCTCAAGTAGGATTTTAACCAGTTGAGAAGTCTTCCTGAAATCCCGAATTCGTTTTCGCATTTGTGTAATAAGCCCCTGTGCCAAATTTTGTCGAAATATTGGGTAGTAATGTGGCCGTATATGTTTTTGTACACAAGCTTTTCAAATACCTTTGAGAGAGCTGAAAGAATGCTGATTGGTCGGTAGCATGTGGGGTCAGAGGGCGAACCTTTGTTTTTGAATATGGGTTTAACATTAGCTGCCTTGAAATTGCTTGGAATTCCGAGGGAGAGTGATTTGTTGAATAATTGTGACAATGGCTTTGCGATTATGAGTGCCGTGAGTTTGAGTAATTTTACAGGGAGGCCATCTGGTCCGGTTGATTTGTTGGCGTCTAGTGAGTTTAGGATTTGGAGTACTTCGTGTTCGTTGGTTGTGATTTGTTCGAGTGTGGGTACCGGTGGTGTATTTGCCATGCTAGGTGGTGGGACATGCGTGTCGGGTATGTGAAGTGTGGATTGTGCAGCAAAATGGTCGATGAGAAGTGGCGCTTTGTCTAGGTCATCAGTCACTACGTCACCGTCAAGTCCTAGCAGTGGTGGGATAGTGTCGTCGCGTGCTCGGCCGGCGATGGCGCGAAGTGTTTTGTGATATTTGTGAGGGTTTTGTTTCTGAGCTAGTAATTTTTCTACTTGTCTGTGCAGATGTTCGTTTTTTAACCGTCTGTTCGTCGAGCTAACAAAATTACGTTGGTATCGCCACCTTGCCCAATTTGAGTCAGTTTGTGTTTCTTTTGCAAGTTTGAACAGTCGGTCTCGCTTCCGTATGTTTCGTTTTAGTTCAGTCGTGATCCAATATTTATCGTTGCGTTTCCGTATCATGTGTGTTTTGGGGATTGCGGCAGACGCCGCGTCGTGCAGGGTGGCGATGAATTCAGATGTTGCTGTGTCTATGTCTTTGTCCACGATACTTGTCCAGTCAGCGTCGAGAAGTAGTCTGGTCAAAAGTGCAGCGTCCATTTTGTGGTAGTCCCACATAGTGATACGTTGTTCGTCGGTGTTTTGTGTAGGTGGTGCTAAATCCAGTACAGCAAAGATCGGGAAGTGGTCTAGGTGCGCAAATGATGAAAGTGTACCGCTGTGTTGTACTATGTTGGTGTTGCTGATGAAAATGAGGTCTCGCAAATTGCTGGTACTGTGCGTCACTCGGGTAGGCTGGTCTATGACTTGGTGCAGGTCTAACATATGTGCCGTGTCTTTGAGTTTGTTGTCAAATGGTGTGATACCACTGTGCTGATGGAGAGGATGATCAAGGTAAATATTGCCAGTGTTGAAATCGCCCAGTGATATTATTGCTGTGGGTGTGTGAGTTTGGGCCTGGCAGATAGCCTCAGTGAAGTTGTCGAGGAAAGTTTGCAATCTGCCGGAAGGCAGGTTCGGTGGGAGATAAATGCAGCTGATAAGTAGGGTGAAATTTTGAGTTTTGATTTTTGCCCAGACAGTGCCACTCCTCATCCCCAATCTCAATATTCGATAATTTCTGGATGGGTAATGACTTGTGCACGTACAGTGCCACCCCTCCTCCGTGTCGTGTTCTGTGCTTTGTGAGTGGTGGGTGGAAGTCGTTGATGGAGTACTGGCTTTCGACTACTGATCTGTCTAATTTTGTTTCAGTTAAGGCTAATATTTTTACGTTGTTTGTCGTGATGAATTGTTCTAGTTCGTCTATCTTGTTTACTGTGGTGATGCTGCTAATGTTGAGATGAGCGATCATGAGCTGGTTTGTTTCTGGTGGGCCTGGATTTGTTTCGATACCGTGCATTATCAGTAGTGTTTGTGTGTTTTTGTATGAGCCAAGCTGTGACCATTGAGAGTTTGTGATGAGCGGGGGAGGTGTGGCCTGTCCTGTGTTGGGTGGGGTGGTGGGATGGGGTGGGGTGGGGTGATGGGGTTAGGTGGAGTTGGGGGTGGTATGTTAGGTGATGTAACACGGGCAGTAGTCCCAGGCAGCGCCGGCGGCCGGCCGGCAGTCCGTGACGTGCGCGAGGCCGAGAGAATTCGCAGGCCCGGGCGGACACGTCTCCCCGGCGGAGCGGCGACGATGACAGCTAGCAGGTTCAGGGGAGTAACTCACGGCGCCGGCGAGTGCACTGCAGGCAGTGTGTACATCAGTCAGAAACAAAAACAGAAAAACAGATGAACAAGGCACAATCACCAACGAAATAAAAGACACAATTACAAACAAGACACAATCAGCAACGAATCGTTCTCGACACGCCACAAAATGATCGGTGTTAACTTACATATATACAATACAAAAACACAAGCATATATAGCATAACAGACAGCATTGTAAGCTGGTACCTAAAAGTGCAAGCACCTAACCCGACCCCCCCCCCCCCGTCCACCGTCGACCTGGCGCGGAGAGCCCCGGTGTGGAGCGACCTGGTGCGGTGAGAGAGCTGACGAGGCCGCGGCATCCACGCACCCGTCACCCGCGTCAGGTGGACCTCGGGTGTCAGGGTCAAGGTCGACCGCCGGCCGGCCGACCGGTCACGCGACCGCTCCCGCGGTCCGATGCCCCGGTGCCAGGCGCGGCGCCAGGTGCCAGCGCGCCGGGGAGGCACAGGTGCGCAGCGCCAAGTCGCGTCCCGGGGGCCGGTCGGTCGGCCGTGCTGTCGGCCTCCAGAGCTGAGGTACCCGCGCCAGGCGGCGTCAGGCACAGAACACGGGGGGATGGGAGAGACCGGGCAGGGGTAGCACCAGGCGCGGAATACAGGAAGGGCAGAGCAGCAGGAGCGGTGCTGAGTGCGGAATGCATAGCAGGAGATAACTGTGCATGGAGAGGGGAGTGGTGGCGGCCGCGGCAGGGGCCGGTCAGCGGCAGGGGTCAGTACTCATCTTACTTGGCCCTCCCGCCGGCTCGCGTGACGCGTCGATAGCCTTCCCCGTCGGTCGCTGTCGCTGCCGGCGGCTCTAGCTGAGGTCTGCGCTCGACGAGTTTGATCAGGTCGTTCAGGGAGCGAATCACGGTCGTCGGGCTGTTCTCTCTCAGGCGCACCTTCAGCTTGCCGACGTCCGACCATGCCGCGAAATTCTTCCCCTCCTTGCGATACATGCGTGCCTTGTAGAGAACAAACTGGTTCTCTCTCGTGAGATTGTCCGTCACAAACACCTTACTTGCCACAGCGGCCGTCACGGTGGAACCTTCAAACGGCCGCGGTTGACGCAGGTGTTTCCGAGCGCTGTAGAAGGCCTCTCGCTTAGCGTAGGAGACGAGTCGCACCAGGGGAGTGCGCGTCTTTCCCGGCTTTACGGCACCAACACGGTGGGACCGATCGATGTCCTCCTTGGCGAGCTCGACACCGGCTAGCTTGGCGGTGTCGATGATCAGGCGATCGGTGTCCTCGTTGGCGGTTTCCGGAATCCCGCTCACATCCAGGCAGAGACGTCGGGAGTACTGCTCCAGGGTATTGAGCTGGACCTTGGTCTCTGACAGCTCCTCCTTTAGAGACTGGATCTCGGCGTCCCTTGCTGCCACAGCATCGGCGACTGCGACTGCCACAGCCGCCTTCACCTGGTCCCTAATGATGTCTAGGAAGACGTTGTCCTTCATGACGTTGATGACGGCTTGTTTCAGTACAGCCTCGTCCATGGCTATCCTGGTTCAGTGTGGATGGTGCACACGCCGACGCCGCCGACTAATGCTGTACTCCGATAGCACTCACTGCGATCACTGGCTCATAGCTGTCACCGGCCGACAAACAAGGGTCGAGCGGTGGGGTGGGGGAGCGGCTGCGCGCACGACCTGACCCGGCGGCGGTCGGAGAGCAACCTGATGCCTGCAGGGAAACGGCAAACCCAACCGCATTACTCGCCGAAAGTACCCAATGACCTTCACAGGCGCCGGGGGACTGCATCATGAGGCCTGCAGGGAACTGCAAACCCAACTGCATTACCCGCCGAGGGTGCACAATGACCTCCACAGGCCAGGGGACTCCACCCTGAGGTCCGGGGCTGCCGTCTCGCGGCTGTCCCGGACTCCCTCTGCGCTATTACCGGATGAACGCCGAGTTCGGTCCGTTGGCCGACAGCTGGCCGTACCCAGGGGACCGACCGCGCCATGAATCGACAGCCTGGACAGACCACCGAACCGCGGCCAGTTCAGCGCCCATGTGAGTCGCGGGCGGTTCGGACCGCGACAGACCGTGGAGAGTTCACCAACGCCCGGTCCTCAGCCGGGAAGAGGGCGACGACCGAGGTCGTACGGGCCGGACGCATAATCGGGAGAGATTCGGAACCACCCGAAATAGACTCCCCGTCCACGCAACCAGCTACTCCACGGCCACGCTGCAGGCTGCCACACCAAGAGGCGCTGGCCGGCAGAGGCCACCGCAGGGCGAACGAGCTGACGCCACCCGCTGCAACATCAGCGTCGCCCCGTTGTCCGCCGACTGCCAACCGGCTGCCACACCAAGAGGCGCTGGCCGGCAGAGGCCACCGCAGGGCGAACGAGCTGACGCCACCCGCTGCAACATCAGCGTCGCCCCGTTGTCCGCCAACTGCCAACCGGCTGCCACACCAAGAGGCGCTGGCCGGCAGAGGCCACCACGGGGTGAACGAGCTGACACCAACCGGGGAATGGGAGGTCACGAGACTCTTAACCCAGCGTCTCGAATGGCGTGGGTATAAATCTGCGTTTTTCCGTAGATAATAATTGTACTATTGTGTCACAAGTGTTTGACGCGTACTGTGGGGGGGGGGGGGGGGAGGGGGGTTGTAAGCACGTAGTTAGTAGACCGTAGTTAGTTAGTAGAACGTAGTTAGTTAGTGGTGGGGGTAGAAATAGGCAATTGTAGTAGAACGTTAGTACCATAGATCGACTTAATTAAGAGTAGTCCGTGTTGCGTGACGGGTTGGAGACACTTGGAGACACAGTAGTTAAAACACTGGTGGTGGTAGATAGGAACGATCGTCACTTATAATGGCAGGAATAGTTACTAGAATAGGTAGGTTTTAAGGAGGAGTATACCGCGTTGAATGATAAGTCGCTCAACAAGAAATAGTTCCCTTAGTATAGGGTTAAGCATGGATGTCGCGTTGAACCGCTGAATTTCGTGTGTAACATGATTCGCGTATCCTGTTGAGTAGCATGTGGCTATATAATCCTCTATAAATGTGACTCGGCTATTGTGCGTGCGGCGCGCCTCGGTTGTACTGTAGATATGAGCGTGACGTCACAACCTTGTAGCGGCACGCATGAGAGTGCGTGCCGCTGGTGTATATAAGGGCGCGTGGAGAGGGAGTCGGGGTCAGTGGGTGAGTGCGCTAGACAGTACCTACAACAATGTAAGTATTGGCGGTTACGTCGTCGGGGGTGGGGGATGTGTTCCCCGGCGTAGAAATGGCGGTAACCGAATTATCTATGAGCCTGTAACAGAGTTATATCTTATATCTATTGAGCCGTATTTTGGAACGTCTGTTATCTGTCGTGTCGCTTAAACTTCAACTCGTATTGTATGTGGAATCTGTCGACTATCTCTGACTTGTAAAAAATATACCTTGCCGTCGTGTAAGACAGCTTTAATTGAGATAAGCGGAAGCAAGTAAAGGTGGATATATAGACGTTAACTTACGAACCGTTCTCTGACAAATCAAATCATGCCCCTACACACATGGAAAGCGAGAACGTAACTTTGAATTCACCTGTTAGAGAACGTACGACTTTATAATTCACAAATGCTGTATCTCCTGTACCTGTTTTCTGTTTCCACTTGTCCATGCCAAAAACAAATAAAGTACCTATACAAGCACAGGCGTCGCTACCTTCTAAAAAGTGGGGGGGGGGGGTCCACTGCCAGGGGGCGCCATACCCAGAGGAGGGGGCGCCCCGGCCTAGAGGGGCGCAAATCCCATGAACTACCTAGATTTCACTTGATTAATTTTGCGGCCCCTCTTTCGCATAAAAAGAGCAAGTGAACTTGCTACCAATCCTTCCATATTGGGAGGATGGGTTTTATGCTATATTTTTTTTCTTCTCAAAGCGTCGCGAAACAGTGTTATTGCTGATGGGAAGACATTTGCAATGCCCAGTCAGTGGTCGTGAAACATGCATCGACGAGTTATAATTACATATAGACGAATTATATCGACGAATCAATACATAAATGTCGACGTTACGCAGCGAGCGATTCATTTTTTTTGCTGGTTTTAAATCGAAAGAATACAGCTTTGACAATTTCAAACCTATACACCCGCACAGCGGCATGCTCATGCAAGGACTGCGCATTGCACATCAACATGGGACATATTCCTGACTAATGAGCGACTAGTTTAATTAACTCGCGCTCCGCTGGAGGGGGGGGGGGGGGGGGGGCAAATTGTACCCCTCCCGGAATTTCTCAATAACTTGAAAACTGAGTAGAAAATCAAGGTTTGATGCAAATTGCTAAACAAAAACGTCAAAAGAACGGAAATGACATTCTCTTAAAAATGGTTATCTCGGATTTGCGAAATTTTGGGTTTTGACCCCATTTTTTTTTTTCATTTCCATATTTTTTAAAAAGATATTCACCAAACCGGAATATATGTTAGCGAACCAACTATGGACGATACCCAAACCAAATTTCAAAGAATATCTTTATTTTTGACTAACTTATGGCTGCCTAAGTATAAGTAACTCATGACGTCATTTTGTCAAGTTACATTGTTTTGCTTGCATTGACCAGATACAGACAAATAAATACCACCGCTGTATTTCTGAGACAAAGCTGATCTAGAAACATGCTTTATGTATTTATATTAATCAATTTAAAATGTGTTCCTTGTTGTGGCCCGATCTTGACCTGAGGGCCATTATATGGGGTCAGGTTGTGAAAATGACTGCTACTATCGAATTCTACGTGTAAAATAACCCATACAACATGTGTCGCATGACTTTCGTAGACCTGACATTGACCTTGACCTTTGCTTAAAAGTTAACTTTCGCTTATATGGGAGATGCATTACATTATACCTTTGAGAGCACCCTGTGCGATAATAGTCGCAATCTAAGGCTTTGGATGGAAAGTATGGCCCAAAAACTCAAATTCCTCAATTTTGACCTTTGACCTGATCTGACCTGACATGTGACCTTGTTTTAAGAATTTCGGGTATGCAATATATTCGTCTCCTTGAGAGCTTTCGATCGCCGCCTTGTGCGTCCCGCTGCGGTCATTAGTTCAGAAGGTACGAGGGGGAGATCAAATGTATCCCCCCCCCCCTTTCCCCCAGCGGGGCGCGTTCGGCTGTCGACCCCAGCGGGGCTCGGGTTAACGGATCATATCGACTACCACTGGATGCATTTCACTCCACATATTCACAGCACTGAAGGTTTGGGTAGTAAATAAAATTAACAATGAAGAAAATAATTAAAGGAAAGCTTATCAAGAAAGGAAAGGGAACATCAGCCAATAACTTGCAAACGGTAAATCGCACAGACATAAGAATGGTACCGATCGCTTCGGTGCATCATGACAGGTACAGTGGTGAATAATCAAAGGGATCGGCCCAGGCGCACAACCAGAAAGCACATTTCGGGAGGGGGATACAGCTGTTGGGATTGTCATCCCCAGGCCAAAAGGGGCCTCATTTACGATACAAAGGGGTGCACGACCTGAGGGGCGACACCTGCACGCGCAGCCCCCCCCCCCCGCGAGGCATGCAGGGGCGCCGACTGCACAGTCACAACGCATTATGCCGCCCCCGGAAGGTATCTCGTCGCCCTCGGAAGGCATCATGCCGCCCTCGAAAGGCACCATGCCGTCCTTGGAAGTTGAAAGGCATCTTGTCGCCCCCAGAGCGCATTATGCCGCCCTCAGAAGACGTCTTGCCGCCCTCGGAAGGCCTCGGAAGACATCTTGCTGACCTCGGAAGGCATCATGCCGCCCTCGGAAGACATCTTGCCGCCCTCGGAAAGCATTTTTCCGCCCGCAGAGCGCATTATCCCGCACTCAGAAGACGTCTTGCCGCTCTCGGAAGGCATTCTGCTGCCGCCATCAGAGTGCATTATGCCGCCCTTGAAAGGTACCATGCCGCCCTCGGAACTTATTGCCGCTCTCAGAGCGCATTGTGCCGCCCTCAGAGCGCAGCCAATTGCGCCAGACCTGACCGGAGCACGAGGCTGGGCGGACGTGCCATTGGTATTTATTACTTGTATTGGCGATTGGTCGTTTTATTATTTTGCTGTCGTTTGCCCGTGTTGTTTTCTTAATTAATGCACAGTGGTGCTGAGTTAAGTTATTGGTGTGTCAGTCCGGGGAGTCTGAATTGGCCTCAATTGGGGATGGCGGTGATAGGAGGAACGGACTACAGTATACATGCATGCATATTGTGCTCAACGCGTGTCCGGCTCTCAGTCAGGTCCAGCAACTTCAATGGTGTTGGACAGCATTTACAAAATAGCGAAAATGGTCACGCCAACGCGAGGGTGAAACGGCTCCCTGGTTGAGGCCGTACCGGAGTCGCCGGAATGTGCCCGTCCGGACCGGTCGGCGATCAGCTATTATACCTTTTCACTCGTGCTGCACGCCCAGGAGCGTCGCAGCGGGGGGTCTCCATTTCAGTCTCGAATAACAATAAACGTGTGAAAACCGAGGGACGACTATTCACCATTCCTAACGTTGAAGACACAACTTGAGGAAAGGGATGTCCCGGCGGGTCGGTCCGTGCCGAGGAGACGGTACCTGTGGCCCACAACGGAAATTCCCGGTGTCTGAATTATTAATCATTGCCTCGGCATTATAATTGTCCGGCCTTCAAAATTAAAATGACATTTCATCGATGGTCTGCACCATATTACGATGAATATAATGCCATTGACAGGGGCGGATGTAGGAGGGGCGCCCATAGTACATGGCCGCCCCCGCCGGCGGAAGCAACCATGGCACAGGCCTGCCGCTTCTGAGTATGCGTCTCTGGGCCAATATTTCACTCAGCCGTATACGCCACTTAGGTTGATGGCATCCTGAGCCGGAGGCGCCCATGCACCCTGGCTTCCCTTGAGCAAGAGGCGCCCGCGCGTCGGAGCGTTTCTCACGTCTATGGCGACCTTTAATCAGTAGTGTTTCTGGTTGAACGAGTGCCACATGTTCGCTTTCGTTTCGGGGTTGCTATCGGTCGGTGCATAAGCGCCTCTGGCTTATGGGACTCTGCCGGCGCCACTGATAACCGACCGAGATGGCTTAGTTCGTGATATGGTCACAATTTTGTTTGTGTTGTATGCTCGTCCAGTTCAATGGTACAAGCAAAGTGGAAATTGACAAACGCATAAAACAGGATTTGCTTCTTTACACGGAAATTGCACCCCTTTTCTCTCGGCATCGGCGTTCCATTGACCCATATCGCCCCGTTGATCACACATAACGCCCCCAGATCAACCGCCCCTCCTCGCAAAATCCTAGACTCGCCCCTGAACACGTAAACCGTGATATTCACGTCAGCGATACCCTCCATGCAAAGTTGTGCACGGTGTCACCGGCTATCGCCGACTCTTTCGGACGTCAGTGCTTCCTGACCAGACCTACCATACCCAATCATAGATGAACACTTGAGTCAGCGCCATTAGGAATGTTTCAGTTGCTGCGATGATACAGCCGTTAGGAATGCATCAGAGCCATATATGTATTTTTGTTCTAAGGAACATTGCGAAGGCTGATAACTTTCACGCATCATACTCAGAGTCAAATCACGATGGTGACGGGGTGACAAGCAAATATCACATTGTGCCGCAATTGGATCGTGGATTATCTGTTCACCGTGATATGACGAGATATGATACGAGATATTTCATATGCAAATTTAATAACCTTTCATCGAAATTAAAATGAAAAAAGTTCAAAATTCGACTATTGATATTGCGATACTTCATCAGAATGAATTAGCTAAATTAGCTTGTTTTTAGCTAATTCATTCTGATGAAGATCTGTGTATCGAAATATCAATAGTCTAATTTTGAACTTTTTCATTTTAATTTCGAGGAAGGGTCATTAAATTTGCATACTAATCTGTCTACATGTTCCTCGCACAATCACTGAGAAACCTAAATGACGAGATATTACCCGCAGCCTCAACAAATAGCAGGTCCCAAACGCCATGCAAACTGTGACACATCAACTGCAAATTTCATATTACAATCTCGTAAACCGGCAGTCCGGCACACAAAGCTAAAAACATATGACACGCTATCACAGCCGAGTACATAAACGTGACACAATTCGTTGCACAAACATATCGAATAACAAACGACACAGAATCTGTCCTGGCATTTCTTCTGTCGAGCAAATGTCATGGGAAGTATAGTTAATCGCAAAAAAAACGCAGGGACTCTAGTGACACAATACTCAGCTCAGATATAAACTGAACACAAAATGGACATCAGACAGATACACGTATTTTGCAAGTGACATTTAAAACTATTCGCAATCGTAGAAGTTTTCTACAGCACTCTGAGACGGCCAGAATACCGAGCAGACTTCCACACCGGAGTGCTGTTCATGGTCCCTGCTGTTCGGCGGTTAACCGCAGGCTCTAAGCCCCGTCTCTTTGATCATGCGTCATCACTGGCAGGCGTCTTATGAACACTGAATGACGCGATGCGCCACCTAACATGACATTTTGACCTGCGGTCGCTTCGTACCGACCGCCGGAACCGCAGCTCACCGCAGCCGTGTGACGTCATACCTTTCGCCCCATCCCCACTTTCAGTTATCCCCACTGCTGCCGACCGCCGAACCGCAGCCAACCGCAGGGTCGTGAACAGTACTCTGGTTCAATCTGTGAAAGAGATAAAGGAGCTGGGTTACCACCATCATTACGAAACAATAACGGTAACGCCCATTGGCCTATATGGTCCGCCAGCAGCTATCCATAGTTAGCGGATATCCCAAATCGAGGGCCACCCACGTGCGCACGTGCTGGCTGATCTCGATTCCGACTCATGCGAACCACCCCAGAGTCAAGGCTCATGTCTGTGCCCGCTCACAAAATCTCAAATCGATTGGTCCAGCAGTTTCTGAGTTCTGAGTGCGGCAGTCGCAAATGGGCGCGTGCCAACAGACACACGATTTGAGTGGAATGTTGCTAGTACCCAAGCATGTAGCCATACAGCAAATAACAGGTCAATCTGGCGGGTACTTTGACAAATATTGACCACCCAATATGAGGGTGAGGGCAACAATGTACACCCTTTTGCACTTGCCACGTG
Source organism: Chirona hameri (assembly GCA_036785665.1). Taxonomy (NCBI): domain Eukaryota; kingdom Metazoa; phylum Arthropoda; class Thecostraca; order Balanomorpha; family Balanidae; genus Chirona; species Chirona hameri. Next base: position 26,261 of record JAXIVJ010003602.1, read on the forward strand.
CCCACGCTGTTATCGTTGGGATGGAAGCCATGGGAGTGCCAAATAGTGAAAGTTAGTTCCATTTCCTATTCACACACCGGTTGTGTACCCATAGCTCGCACCATTATTGAAAACGAAGCCACTAGCCGGAGTTCCCCACGAGGGTACTATTTTACACCCCTTCTGCACTTGCCGCGTGCTCACGTACACAAATGGAACACAAGTGATCAGTCAATATTGTGAACACACTCAACTTACCGTGAATATGGGGCTCCAGCAAGAGCGCGCAGAGTCGAGGTACTCCCGACGATAGTTGACTGCCTCGTAGATGAGCCCTCTCAGACCCTGAAGAACGGCGGTCGACTGCTGCCGAATGCAGTAGTGATCGGTATCTGCCGTCGGCTCCACGACCGATAGACGCTCATCTTCTGGTCAGCTCAACTGTTCCTCTACCAGCTGTGGATCACCAATGCATATTTAACAGGCATGTGACAGTACCAAATGCACACCCAGTACAGATATTTGGCAGGACAATACCGTAATAACGAAAGGTAATAACATAGTGAAATACGATAACTGAATACGGGTGTACCAGGCGCAATCTTCTTTAAATAATGCCAACTAAGCATAAATGTTAAGGAAATATGCTCATAGTAGAACACAAGTCATCACAAAAACCTGTGATTAGTGTTGGCTGGGTGGCATTTTTTTTTGGAGACAGGTAACCGCGAATTATCTATATGATAGCGGTCCGCAATCTTTAAAACAAAAAAGCAAGATGCTCTTATGAACCTCAACACAATGGTGGGCCAAATCAAGATTTTGTATTGGTGTGATACCGGTTACCAAAAATACAGGGAAGTACGTTAATGATATCGAGTTAGGTCTATAAGTCGCGCTTGTAAGCGATGCAGTTTGAGCGGAAGATGGCATAACAAATATATCCTTTTGTTGATTGTCCACTCATTGTGAAATGTGAGCCACTGTGTGCTCGATCTGGCAACAGCTTTCATGCTCCCCCAGACACTGGAAAGTGGGATGTCAGTTTACTTACCGCCAGCGAGTGCATCAGCATGTCGATGACATCAGAAGAGGTTGATAGGAGGCGCCGCAATTCGTCGTCCACGATTGCTAGCTCTTCTCGCGTTCGACGGAGACGCACGCATGAGCGCGTCACATATGGCTGTTGTTGTTGTTGTTGTTGTTGTTGTTGTTGGTCCCTCCGGCCCCGGCTAGGGCCGGGGCGTAGCCATACGGCTCTGGTAGGACCGGTAGCCGGCAGCTAAGGCCGCCACCACGCCGTCCCGCTGCAGGTCCTCCGGTCGTCCATATATGTTTCCCAGCGATAGGAGGCGGGCCCCGCACAGGCAGGGACACTTCAGCAGGATATGCTGAGGCGTGTCCGGCTCCTCGTCGCAGACCCGACACCGGGCCGCTGGGCACCCGGCATCGTTCCATCCCGGGCACGAGTCGGTCGGGCGGCGTCCGATGCGATGAAGGTACTATTCGGACCCGCTCCAGTGTCCGGCTCGGAGTGGGTGGATGTCCACGGCGGCCTTTCGGCTGTCGCCGCGGACCGGGTCCGGGAGGCGGTCCTTGAAGGTGCGCTGATACCAGCCGCCGGGCCACGATCGCTGTCACGATCGGCGGGGCGTTCTGGCGGCGGCGCGGGTGATGCTCTTGATGTCGATGAGCGACTCGGTCTGGTCCAGGGCTGAGGCCTCCTTGCGAGGGCGTCTGCCCGTTCGTTCCCCGCCAAGCCGCAGTGCGCCGGCACCCACTGCAGGTGGATGCGGTGCCCGCGGCGGGACACCGAGCCGAGCAGCTCCCATATCTCCGCACCCATCTCCGCGGTCTGAGCCGCAGGGCCGCCCTCCAACGTGAGCAGCGCCGCCTGTGGGTCTAGGCACGCGACCACGGGGGGGGGGGGGGGGGGGGGGGGGGGGGCTCGGGGATGGCTCACAGATGGCTCGTTTCACCGGCAGTGACATCGCGCTATCCTCAGTCGACTGAATATGCCATGGAAAACAGCACTTCCCGGCGTCCTTCATGGCCACCACACCAGTTTCGCGCCGGTACCTTTCACGCAACTTTTCAAGCTTGATATGGTCTGCGTTCATTAGCCTCCTGGATGCATTCCGCATTTTGCTGACGAGCTGGCCGCGTTGGTGACGGCAGAACGTCGCGCACGCCAGCTGTCGCTTACCATCTCAACCATCTCAATGGCGTTTTCCAGGTCGGTACCATTGGCCCGTGTGTCACGGCTTGAGAGCGACATGGCCAGAACGCGCAGCTCATCTACTATTGCGTCCACCTGACTGGCTGGGATCCACGCCGTGTTTATGCAGGAGAGTTAAGCTTTGACTAGAGGATAGGGATCCCTTTCTGGGCGGCTCACAGCCTTTTCACCAAGTCATGCATGCGCAGGTGCTAATCCCGATTGTAGCTAAGCACCATGTCAGTAATGGTGTCAACGAGCTGTGCCGACGGCATATACTTGGTGGTGTTACCAGCCCGGCTCAGGAAGGCGTTGGCGATCTCGGTGGTCTCCATGATCGACCAACCCGATTCAGGTTGCCAGCAGCTGCCGTAGGTTATCTGCAAAGCAAGGATGTAATGCAATAGCAGCCACTAACCACGACTTCCCCGAACTTTGTTCATTTGTACGGCAAGCTAAATGGAAATAATGACCTTTTCCACAAAAATGGAGTTAGCACTTGGAATGGGAAGAAGCACTCAACTTATAAGTAAATCCTATCACATTTACATAAAAAATGCCCCTAGCCGAAGTTATTTCAAGTTAAAGTTGCTAAGCGTTCTACGCTTATAACGGTCGGTACTCAGCAAGTACTTGGCAGCGAATTCAATGTCCGAGCTAAAATTAGCCTGCCTACGCATCGTTATTTATCATGAAGGTATGTCATATGTTTCTTGTACTCGATCTTTTGCGAATATATACCAAACTTTTATGAACAATCAACAAGCATTTGACAAAAAGTGCATTGAAATCGGCAGTTTAGTTTGGCCCCGGACGGCGACCTATTTAGTGTTCTCGACTATTTATATATATACAATAAATTGGGTGCTTTCCACATGAATTTTCAACATACATTCAACATACATTTACATTACAATGCACACATGACACATTTATCTGAGCCGTTTTTCTGTAATTAATCAATAAACATTTAAGAAACCCATGATGCATTCGGCGGTTTAACTTGGCCCCCTACGACGACGTATTTAGTGTATGCGATTTATTGAGAGGTAATTCAACGAGAAGTATTCAACGTTGAACAGATTGAAACAAAACGACCGGTATGTCCACTCGGCCGCTGCCGGCCGAGTGGTCCAGCCTCCAAACCTCCTCAAACAGGCCGGTATCGAGAACAGTACCGTCGGGGAGCTGGAGACGGCCAGTCAGCACGTGTGCCCGGATGAGTTTTAGGAGATGTGGGGTGTCAGTGAACACCCAAATGCACCTGAAAAGTAAAAATAAGTTTAAATGGAATGGTTACAGATGATGAAATGCTGCAACAACTATAGGGGCATCAACATTCTAAAGGCAATTATTATTAATCAACAGCAATAGGCATCCGCAGCAATACAAAGGTAAAGTAAAAATGGCGAAAATGAGAAAAAGAGACGCGATTTCTTCGCTCCACGAATAAACTGCAAATAAAAGAAACGACCCGACTAAAACCTATTGGTTAAAAGTGCAGCCCAATGAATTAAAGCACGGGTATACTATTGTTCTTTATCCGATATGAGACGAACATTGCGTCCATTCAAGGTGAGTACTAAAAATAAATCAAATTAATCGATTCGTTAGCTGTATCTGTACTAAAACACATACCATGTTGGGTCCGCTGGGTTTGTGAAAGCGCTGGTGACTCCCAGCCCGGCCCACAGCCGCTCGTTACTGGTGGCCATGTCGCTCACAGCGGCAGTCACTCTCAGGTCGCTGGTCTACATCCGAGAGATGATGGCTCGAAGCAGACAAGGTCATGGGCCGGTCGAAATCGTACCAGATGGGCTGCTTCCACGCAGCGGTCAGACCTCGAACCATGACGAGCTGCATCTTGGACGCTTCTAGCACTACATCACGGCCCCGGTCGTAGCAAACCCTGCTGTCGAGACTGAGCTCGTCGAACGCGATCACACACAGCATCTCCATGTCGCTGAGATCAGTTACGGTCGCTTCAAGCACCCACATCGCGGAATCCATCATCCCTGGAACCATGTGGAAATAATGGATGGATCCACTGCGACAAGGTGCTGAAAGACGGTAAAGGGACTTTCATTGACTCCTTGACATACAAGTACGCCCGTCGCGAGAGGACGCGCAGACCCAGGGATCTTCCGACGTCCTGGTCGGACCAGCGGACACGGTTGCCCGTGGCCAGTAGGGGTGGTCGTCAGCAGGAGGAAAAACATAAATATTATTTGTCCGTTTCCTATAGGGCATGTTTCTATGTAAAATTTAATTTTAAGAAACATTTTCATCTTCCATTTTTGGATTGGATGACTTCTTCTGTTGCTGGATGTCATTTTTATGAAGGCATGTCTGATGACCAGTGATAATCGAGCATTTTCCTGACCGCTGACAGTCATGAAGTAGATAGACGACACTGTTAACATTTTAAAATGGCTATTTGAGGCCCATTCCTTCGAACGCTGCTCAGACATGCTCTACATTTTACATTCCTTCATGAGACAAAGGTATTTGGTGCTCAATTACTGCTGTTGTGCTGCCAACTTCCCGCGCGCAATTAGCCGCGCCTTGATTGTGCCCAGTTACGCCGCGGCGTGGGCTTGGTCGCGCGGGAAGGCGAAGTTTTCTGTCGTTACCAGTCTAATGCTGGGTGAATCGAAGGAGATGGAGCCTTGGGAATTGTGTAGTTTTGCTGTTGTTTTGCTAAGTTACCTAACGATAATAACATGGTGGATATTTAGCACCTCAGTGGCTGATCCAGGATTTCCTTCAGGGTCGGGCAGCTTATCCTAGGGGCGCCATTTTACCGGGTGATATCGGCACCAACGTAGGATATTTTGGGCTTCGGCGAGCCGTATTAGGTTTTGGAAATCCTTATGCATCGTGAGTGCAACTGTTTCCAACTGGACACTGTCGGAACTTTGGCCAGCCAGGAGCCCGTGCAGCTCCGGCGCGGATCGCCAATTATTGTCGTGTGGGAAGGGGGCTGCCTCTGCCACCACTGCCCTGGATCCATACCTGTTGTCCCCTGCAATCTGCATTCTGGGCAAAAAAAATCCATCTGTCGCGGCCCATACTGGCATGCGCTAAAAACTGTAAACCAAGTTACTTTTCGCCGTAATTTTGGGGCACGTCAGTACTGTTGCACCAGACAGTGCATTGTCAGTATAAAATTGCCCTTATGCCTCAAATCCTTCCACTTTTCCTGACCTTTGCTTTTTTTTCTTTTTTTGTACATTTATTTTATTTATTACACAATTACTAACCTAACCTTTGCTTTGTTTTCAGAAATGGCGGCTCGTTCAGAAGGATCGGACCCCATGTCGTGTATGCCTAAAACTAGAAAAACTTCTGGCAGTAAGCTGGCAGCTTTTGTTGGCTCGGGTAAAGAGTTTCTGCCATCCGAAGTGCCTACTAACAGAGACGTGCTAAGAAGAGGAATACTGATACAGGAGAAAGCTACGCGTGAAGATGATATCGAAAAACGGAAAATCAGCAAGAGGTGGATTGCCAGAGAGCTTTCACTCCTCGTTCTCGACCAGTGGAAGAAGTCCAACGCCATGTTTAAGCCTCCCGTAACAATTAAAGGAGACAGTCTCGTGAACAGGCTGGAAAAGCTGTGGGAAAGGGCGAGTAAAGTGGCATGGGGCGAGGCGAGCAAGCGAGTACAAGAAAACCTGGCCAATGAGTTAGACAGAGTAATTGACATTACAGTCTGCCCACACACTATTTATATGTGCGAGGATTCGGAATCTGGATGCGCCAAGCCCGCTGAATGCAAAGTCAAGGCCCACATCTACTGTGACTGCCAGCGGGAGTGTAAAGTGCCACTCATGGAACTACGCTGGCTTCATGCACAGAGAAACAAGGTAGGAGAGAAGTCGGTCATGCAAATTGGGCGTAATGATGTAAGAGAAACTGAACGACAGCTCAAAGCGGGAAAAAGGAGAGAAACTGAGACGGCGGCTCTGCAGAAGAGAATCAGCAAGCAGCAAGCGGAGAGTATCAGGCTGCAGCAAGAGGAAGACATGGCATTGGGGAAGAGAATGTTGACGGAAGACGACGATAACGGCAAGGAAGAAGAGCTATCTGAGATGGACGAAGACAGTGGGCAAGAAGAGAAAAAGGGATCCACTCTGCATGGAAGCAAAGGAGACAAGTCAGCAAGGCTAGTGAACTGGCTACTACACGAGAGACTGGGTAATCTGGCAGCACTGGTACACAGGTATCTCGACTCGGAAACACCCAGTACCAAGAGGAATATGATGTCAGTCACCAACACAGCTCAAGCTAGCATAAGGTGGGGTGTGTCTCCTACGGCCGCAGCTGCACTGGCTACTGGTTTCCAGATTGGCAGGCTGAGATTGGCAGGCTGCATCCCAGGATCGTGACGGAAGAGCATATTTCTGTGACGTGGGAGCCCAGTGGAAAATATCTGGCCCACTTTACACCAGAGAAAGCGATTCACCCCGACAAACCGTCCAAGATGGTAGCAGAGGGCCTGTATGATATCCTGGAGGAGCATGGTGCTATCGAATCATGCACAGTACTAGGAGGGGATAGCTACAACGGAAACACAGGGTGGAAAGGGGGCACTAATGCGCATTTGGAGAGGATACTAGGTCACAAGTGCCACTGGGCAGTTTGCATGCTCCACACAAATGAGCTCCCGTTGCGGCACCTTGTCGAAGGACTTGATGGCCCGACTTCGTCCAAGGATGGCTTCACTGGCCCAGTGGGTAAGCTGCTGTCGTCTGTGCACCAGATGGAGGTGAACTGGAACTTCACGCCCATGCCAGTGGCCGAAGAACTGTTCTCCCTCCCTGACAACGTGGTGAACGGCATGTCCAACGACGCCAGGGCCTGCTATCGTCTGGTGAAGGCTGTCAGAGAGGGAGAGCTGACACCGGAGTTGGTAGAAATGCAGTGTGGCCCCATCTGTCATTCCAGGTGGCTCACAACGGGGCAGCGCCTGGTCTTCATGTGGACGAGGCATCACGGACTCACTGGCAAGACGCTGAAGACGCTCGAGACTCTGGTGAGGTTCTGCGTGCGCGTGTACTTCCGCATGTTCTTTGACATCAAAGTCAAGAACAAGCTGGTGGATGCGCCGTACCACATCCTGACACAACTCAAGCTCCTGCGCGGTGAGCCCAAGGTCGTGCGCAAAATCGTGACGCCATACGTCAGAACTGGCGCATGGTACGCTCACTCGGAGAACGTGCTGCTGTCACTACTGGCGAGCCCAGACGCCTCCGACCGACGGTTCGCCGTGGACTGGATCCTCAGGATTCGGGGTAACAGTGAGTTTGGCGACCTCAGCGTGAGACGCAGGATCACTCCCGGGCTGAACCTCCAGGCGACGTCACTCAAGAAGCTTATCAGGTGGAAGGCTAGCGACATCCACGAGCCAGTATTCACCTGTAAGATGCCGAAGGAGCAGATCAGCAGCTTCGCAGTCACGGCATATGAGGCACCCAGCTTCAGTATCCACACTCAGTCAACTGAGAGAGTGGTCAAGGAGGTCACTGATGCAGCAGCTACGGTTGTAGGCCAACAGTCGCGGGATGGCTTCGTCCGAGCTCGGATCCACAGCCGGGAGCAGCTCCCTGTTTTCACCAGTAAGGACATCATGAAGACGTTCTAGCTGTAGGAGTGATGAAGCCTCTGAAGAAGGGGGTGCTGACGCTGAAAGGGCTAAGAGATGACATGCTTATGAGGAACACATGCGTTCGAAGTTGACGCTCACAGCCAGCGTCTTGGCAATAGTGGCGGTCGCAGCTGTCACGCTTGAGTTTGTTGTATGAGTCTATGTAGAAGGCCGATACAGTATCTCATAATGTTGCTAGTCTAACGTTTTTCGAATTTGAGCTTATGTTGCTAGTCAGTGGGACGCCCGTGTCGCCCATCGTCAACGAGCTTTCGCCTATAACAAACGTCAATGAGAGAGCAGTCATGCTAGGTTTAAAGCCAACGCGGAAACTGGTAGTACTCTGGTCTTTTTGATGACTTCTTGTCATGTGATGTTGATCCTGTCATGACCGTGTAAATATAAGTGATCATGTGGATCGTCATGTGGTCATACTGGGCAGGAAAACAGCCACGAAGGTGTAAACTGGCTCACGCGTTCTACATATATCACACGGATTTTCGATTCAGTGCAAACGATACATGTACGAGTATATAGGGCCTCTACTTGGTAACAGATATATCCAAACGCCAGAGTCGTATTGAGTAATTTTGAAGGCGTTTAAACTTATTTTTAGGCTCTGCATCAGCACTTTGAAGGTAGATGTAGGATATAATATGTTGTCCATTGCACCTCAGCCGCTCTAGGTCATGCTTTCAAGTGTGTCGGTTGCCCAAGTAAAAATATCCCAAATTAGCGCACACAAACCTGCGACTCAGGAACAGAAGACGAACTCAAACATAAAAACTGAAGATAAAAAAGTTTCTTAAAATTAAATTTTACAAAGAAATATACTCTATAGGGCCTCTAAATATGACTTTGATTTTGACAACCACCCCTAGACTGGCCAGGGCCCGACGCTGGGCGGCAGTCAGAGGGCCGCGGGCGGCGAGGGCACTCGCTTGCGAGGAGGCCGCCTGGAGAGCGGCATTTCGGGTGCACAGCGCCTTGTTCTGCTCCCGGAGCCTCTTCGCGCGCTGCTTAGCCCTGCTGCAGGTCTGCTGGAGCCGACGGCGGAGCACCTTCTCGGCAGCACTACTTCACTCGGCCTCGTTTCGTGCGAGCTCTTGTGCCAAGTCGTAGATCATCTCCAGAGATGTTTGGACGACGCACAGTGCTTCAGGATTCAGGTAGGATGGGATCCTGGACCTTACAGGAAGAAAATACCAGAACGTGAATACAGGATAGGATAACGGTGCGTTGCAAGTAACAAGCTCCTACCAATGACACCGACGGACAGCATAGTACACGTCCGATTCGGAGCCATAAGCTGGCGCAATTAGTGCATCATGGTCTGTGTAAGGACGGGTGAAAATCAAACTGGTTATAAGAAACTGTGTTTTCAAGACGAATATTGGAAAAGTAGCGAGGGTTAAAAAGCAAATTCGCGCAGCGAATACAATGGACAACATGCAATTACAAAACAATAAACATGCATGACGCACTACCTTTAGGCCATCGATGAGTGCACCTGCTCAGTCCCTTTTAAGTTTACATACTATTTTCCATGCAACATGCCCATACCTCCTAACATAAAGCATGACTATTTACGAATTTATCCAAAATACAATGTTACAATGCCGCGGCTGACGGGGGCGGTTCGACCGGCGCAGTGACCCGCCCCACCCTCCGCAGGTATTCCACGATGTGGTGGGCCGGCCCCGAAAGCACCTCCTCCAGGGTCGGCAGGTGCCCACAGAACCGGCTCCGGGCTGAATCGTGAGCAGGGCACCTGACCAGCAGGTGCCCCACGTCCTCTGCCTCTTCCCCGCACGCCTGGCAGGTCGGGTCCCGACCAGGCCGAGGCGGTGCAGTGTGGCTAGCACCAGTCGGCAGTAGCCGGTACGCAGCTGGGAGACGGAGAATTGTCCTCACAGGTCGAGCTCGTCGTGACCATGCGTCGGTGACCGGTGAGGGTGCCGACGCGACCGCGTTTAGGCGAGGCCCTTCGTCCAGCGTCGGATGGCTGTCCGGGCACTGGAGAGATCGATGGGCGCCTCACTCTTGTCGCAGTCTTCGGCCGCTTGGATGGCGAGGCGGTCGGCTGCCTCGTTACCGGCGAGGTCGGCGTGGCCCGGTATCCAGTGGAGCGTGATGGCCTTGCCTCCGTGAACCAGTGCGTCGAGCAGGCTCCAGACGCTTTGGGCGAGGGCCATCTGTTGGGTGTCCGGGCCGCGGCTGAGGAGTTGGAGACCGGACAGGGAGTCTGGACACCACAGCACGCTCTGTATCAAGGAGCTGGAGGGGGCCGGCAACTCGTGGAGGGAACGGAGTGCCTCTGCCATGGATGGTTCCTTCCTTGGCAGATCCGTCTGACCAAATGGTGCAGTCCGGAGCGGGGACGAGGGCCAAGGCCTCCAGTACCGCCGCCTTCCTCTTGTCCGGTGGGTCCGTTTTCCTTGTGGGCCGCGGCAGTTCGAGTACGAAGCGGACGTCGCCTCCACGGTTGCACCAGGGCGGTTCGCCCTGGAATAGCGCCAGGGGCTCCCTCGGGAGGCCGTCCAGCCCCACAGTGTCGCAGGCCCACGCCCCGATTCGACGCAGGCACGGTTTGTGCGGAAATATGGCATCCTCGTCCGCCGGCAGCAGTGGCGATGTGCCAGCCTCTTCGGCAACCGAGGTCGCACGTCTCCACGCTTCGTAAGCGCGGTAGCGGAGTCTCGGGTTCGGTGTCTTCGTCAAGAGTTCGCGGGCAGGGTTGCCCGGTGGGAGGCGGGTGAGGCACGCATACTCGCCGGCCGCAAGTTCTTTGGACCGCACTGACAGCGGGGGCAGGTCTGCTTCCGCTGTCAGGGTCTCCCTGTCGGTGAGCTTGATGCAGCCGGTGATCAGGCGCGCACACTTCCGCTGTTCAACCTCCAAACGCTCCCGCACCGCTGGGGCCGCGTGGGTGAAAAATATCGCTGCGCCGTAGTCGAAGATGGAGCGGACGTAGCTCTGGTAGTCGTCGCGGAGGGTGCGGCGGTGGCTTCCGTAGCTTCTCCCCGCGATCTTCTTCTTGAGCGCCTCGATGTGCGGCGAAGGTCAGTTGGCAGTCCAACTTCAGCCCGAGGAAGGTGGGGTTTTCCTCGTACCCGAGGGGCTGACCGCGGAAGTGGAGCACGGGCTTGACCTTGCCGCCACTCTCCTTGGGGTCCAGCGTGAAGGTGGTCATCTGTGGCGAGCGTGTCGGTGCGCTCGTTAGCGCACGCGTCGGGGGTCATTGCGTTTATAGAGCCATAAACGCAATGACGTCAGAGCAGCCCTGCTCTCACGTATGGCAGTGATGGCAGTACGGCTGCCGTGCTGGGTCGGGGACCTGGGCCGAGTGGGTCACATCTGGCTGCCAGCCGCCGCCTGTCAATGCGATGACAGCGCCGTCAATGCGGACGACGGGCAGCCTGGCTGGGGCGGCGACACTGCGTGGACGTGGGCGTTTGTCCGAATACATCGGTTGTGTTTTCTGTTGAGTGTTACATTGCTACAAGCTATTTCGGCACCATTGAGGCAACGTACGGAACCGGTGTGCAGGGACCGCCGCTCCAGCCAGACTCGACGACCGCAGTGGTAACCGGAGCAGCGTGGCATGACTCTGGAGTCGAGCTGCGAATCGGAGGGCGACGTCTGGGACGGCGCGTACAGCGCGCTGTCGTCGGCGTGCACCTCGGACTTGGTGATCCTGCAGCTGGACCCGCTGCTGTCGAATGAAGGAGAGGAGGACGTGCTGTGTGGTGGAGAAGACGGCAGCGCGTCGGGGCGGAGGACGGGAAGAAGAGGGAGAAACTAGGACCTGCGGGGAGGAGGTGGCACCAAGCTTCATCGGTGGGCGATTGGAGGTGGTCGGGAGGGAGGACCGAAGGTGATGAGACGATGGCCGGAGGCAGTGATGGCCTGCGGTGACCAAGCGGAGCTGTGGCTCCCGCCGGAGCCGAGCCGAGGCTAGCCAGGTGTGTGTGCGTGTGGGGGAGCGGAGAGTATCGCTGCCCACCTCCATGTGCGCGGTTCGGGAGGCGCCGATGAACAGACGAAGGGCCCTGAGTGAGTGTGTGTGCCCGTGTACATGTGCCAGGCTACAGAGCGCCGAATGTCGGTCAGGCTGCAGGAGGAATGCATGCGTGTTGGTCTGGCGGAGGTGGTGCGCTGCGGTGGAGAACAGCAGAGCTGAGAACAGCAGAGCTGAGAACAGCAGAGCTGAGAACAGCAGAGCTGAGAACAGCAGAGCTGAGAACAGCAGAGCTGAGAACAGCAGAGCTGAGAACAGCAGAGCTGAGAACAGCAGAGCTGAGAACAGCAGAGCTGAGAACAGCAGAGCTGAGAACAGCAGAGCTGAGAACAGCAGAGCTGAGAACAGCAGAGCTGAGAACAGCAGAGCTGAGAACAGCAGAGCTGAGAACAGCAGAGCTGAGAACAGCAGAGCTGAGAACAGCAGAGCTGAGAACAGCAGAGCTGAGAACAGCAGAGCTGAGAACAGCAGAGCTGAGAACAGCAGAGCTGAGAACAGCAGAGCTGAGAACAGCAGAGCTGAGAACAGCAGAGCTGAGAACAGCAGAGCTGAGAACAGCAGAGCTGAGAACAGCAGAGCTGAGAACAGCAGAGCTGAGAACAGCAGAGCTGAGAACAGCAGAGCTGAGAACAGCAGAGCTGAGAACAGCAGAGCTGAGAACAGCAGAGCTGAGAACAGCAGAGCTGAGAACAGCAGAGCTGAGAACAGCAGAGCTGAGAACAGCAGAGCTGAGAACAGCAGAGCTGAGAACAGCAGAGCTGAGAACAGCAGAGCTGAGAACAGCAGAGCTGAGAACAGCAGAGCTGAGAACAGCAGAGCTGAGAACAGCAGAGCTGAGAACAGCAGAGCTGAGAACAGCAGAGCTGAGAACAGCAGAGCTGAGAACAGCAGAGCTGAGAACAGCAGAGCTGAGAACAGCAGAGCTGAGAACAGCAGAGCTGAGAACAGCAGAGCTGAGAACAGCAGAGCTGAGAACAGCGGAGCTGAGACAGCAGAGCTGAGGAAGTGGAGCTGAGACAGCAGAGCTGAGGAAGTGGAGCTGAGACAGCAGAGTTGGAGCTGAGACGGCTGAATTGGAGCTGTGGAGCAGCGGAGCTGTTGTGCCGCTGTGCAGCAGCGGAGCAGCGGAGCTGTAGTGCTGCTGTGCAGCAGTGGAGCGGTGGAGCTGTAGTGCAGCAGCGGAGCAGCGGAGCTGTAGTGCCGCTGTGCAGCAACGGAGTAGCGGAGCTGTAGTGCCGCTGTGCAGCAGCGGAGCTGTAGCGCCGCTGTGCATCAGCGGAGCGGTGGAGCTGTAGTGCAGCAGCGGAGCAGCGGAGCTGTAGTGCAGCAGCGGAGCAGCGGAGCTGTAGTGCCGCTGTGCATCAGCGGAGCGGTGGAGCTGTAGTGCAGCAGCGGAGCGGTGGAGCTGTAGTGCGGCTGTGCAGCAGCGGAGCTGTAGTTCCGCTGTGCATCAGCGGAGCGGTGGAGCTGTAGTGCCGCTGTGCAGCAGCGGAGCAGCGGAGCGGCCGACGTCACGGCATCTCACCAGTGCGGGCGAGTGATGCTCGCAGCACTGGTGGTGCCGGACGTGCCGGACGTGCCGCTGGGTAGCGACGTGGTGTGCTGCAGCGGAACGGCCAACGTCACGGCATCAGACCAGTGTTCCTGCGAGTTATGCTCGCAGCACTGGTGGTGCCGGACCTGCCGCTGGGCTGCAGTGGAGCAGTCGTGCCGCCGGGTAGCAGCGGACCAGGGTTGTAATGCCATGGATGGTGCCCTGCGGTGACAGACCCCGGGGCTGTTGCGTTTCAGTTGTACTCGTGTGCTGTGTGATCAATGATCATGATAATCATGGAAGTGTGTAAGTACTGAGTGGCCGCGCAGGGCGGGAGGTTCTCGTCGCCGCCAGGCCAGGACCATCTCCCCAAACCATATCACCCCAGGCTCCTCCAGATCCACAGGGACCATTTATGTGCAGAAACGTTGTTCTGCCTCTTGCTTTCAAACCAGCTGTTTGTTACAGTTTGGTACATATGTACATCAAGTTATTATTATCATATGTACTATTGAGCGCTGTCTGCCACCGGTCATCGATATTTACTATCTGAGGAATATGTAATGAAAAACTACATTATTTCAATATTTGTTCATCATATAGAGATAAGCAACCAGGAATAGGGGTTACTTTTCAGGCTTCAGCTTGGCTCCAATCACAGTCAAGTTCCAATATTAAAATGTTGTTTCCAACAACCTAAAATCAAAATTGTAACGCTGCTTTGCGCTGTCACATCGATGGCCATCGTCATCATCTTCAGTTTGTTGCAATGGTGTCCAGTGAATTGAATAAATAACATGTTTAGCTTCTTATCCTCTACAAGGCCCACCGCCCAGATTTCTGGGTTTTATCATGCAAACCTGTAAAAAAAATTGCCACTTGGCTTAAAGGAAATAGTTCACCTTCATTAGTTTAAACTGAGATAGCAGATTTGTAGCTTGTATTGGGAAACCCCTATCTGCAAGTTTTCTTTACTGAAGACTCTCCAGCCGAATATATTTGATTTTTTTGGCGAAGGAATGCGGTGCTGGCGAAAGAATGTTGTACTGGTTCTAGCCCGGGCAGAGGCTATACCATCAGCCAATCAGCTTGCAGCTGGTGCTAGCAACCGAATCGCCTACCGCCGGTTGGCACATCTCCAATGCGAATCTATCCTCACATGACTACTTTTGAATCTGATTGGCTGAACCATTTTTTACATTCACGTGACGTCAGCTGACTAACTCAGAGTATGCATATAGTTTTGATAAACAATACAAATTTACGGCCTTCTGTCCTGAATAGGCGCGATATAAGGCCAGTTTTGACAATATAAAAGAAATTGTATTAAAAAATCTAATCAAATCGTGTTGGATAAACATTTCAAAAGGTAAACTATTTCCTTTAATAACAAGTACCTACTATAACATGAAAACCACATTAAAAATGTGCAAAGGCATACACATGGGAGTACATTTTTGCTGTCATTTCAGCCGACCCACCACTCCAAGAAATGTGCTGGCTGACACCCCTGCCTACCCCGTCAACAACTTTTTCGCTGATGGCCTGCTACCTCCGCTCAACAACCTTTTGGAAATATGCCGCTGGATTTGGCCCCCCACCCATTTGTCAACACTGAGTACTAACACAACGTCTTGAGTCTGTTAAAACAGCAATGTAGTAGTGCTACACAAAAATCACTTAGGTACATATAACGGTATTAGTCGGCCAATGGTGAGTCACACTTGAAGGTAACTCAAAACGCTGCCTATGCAACCGTCCCTGACCAAAGACGCTACAGAAATGGCGGTCATGGCCAAGATAACTATAACTAACGGCAAATCACTGAAGTCTCAACACATCCAACCATGGTAGATAAAATACTCAAATGCATCCTGATCCAACCCATTCTGATTCCTCAGAATCATGAATTTACTTACGCCACTAAATTCACCTTTTCCGGCCTTCCAACGCAACGAGCGCATGCATTGATTAGTACGAAATGATACTAAACCCTTGATTAGTACGAAATGATACTAAACTTCGCAACGTTTAGTAATAATCCGTACTAAAAAACGTTTCCTCTCTTAGTAGGTATTCGTACTAAAAACCTTCGATGACGTGTTGCTGTGGTAATATTAGATCGATCTTACCTCAGCGAATAATTTAGCTGCCGCAAGGATGCAGCCAACTTGGCGCTGTTGATACAAAATAAGCTCCGGCGTCTAACTTTGTCTTTGAGGCAGCTTACAAACCAAACAGGGTACGTATATACTCAAGGCCGTATAAGAGAGGTAGTACCGTCCGGCAATTTTACCGCCATTTTCGCTAACCATTAGCGTGACGTCATTGGTGCCTACACTCCCCTCGCGCCTCACAATACATCGCACGCTTCACGGTGCGCCATCTTGCGGGCGCTGTAGACTGTTACGGTGGTTTGCTGATACTTCCCCTACATCAAAACTGGTTTGAAATGGCGACTATCAGACACGTATCGACGTGGCCGTATAATATACTGCATTGCGACTCACAAATTGGTATCAAGCCGCCCGAGCCACCGGAACCGGGGCCCGTCCACCCGCCGCTCGAACCGAGGACTGCTCACTCGCCGCCGTAGCTACCTGAACCGGGATCGTCTACCCGTGGCCGTTGCGGTCTGTATCGGCGACTGTTCATCCGGCGTGGAAACCGCCTGAATCGGGGACCGTATTCCGCAAGCTTTCACTCTCCTCAGCCACGCTCCACAGTCCGACAGGGCACAACACAGCCGCCGGTCCTGAGCCGTGGACACAGGACCCCGGCCCCGCGGCTGACAAAACTACTCAATCCCGCTCCACAGTCCGACAGGGCACAACACAGCCGTCAGTCCTATGAGCCGTGGACACATGACCCCCGCGGCTGTCAGACCGCTCCACAGTCCGACAGGGCACAACACAGCCGCCAGTCCTCTGAGCCGTGGACACATGACCCCCGCGGCTGACAGACCGCTCCCCAGTCCGGCAGAGCACAACACAGCCGCCAGTCCTATGAGCCGTGGGCACAGGACCCCGCGGCTGACAGACTACCCAATGCCGCTCCCCAGTCCGACAGAGCACAACACAGCCGCCAGTCCTATGAGCCGTGGACACAGGCTGGCGGCCGCCGTGTCGCTGCTGCCGCCGTCTTGGCCTGGTTCAGCCACCTGATCCGCAGATGCAGACGCATGGTGACAGCTCATCTGCCGCCCCTCGCATGCTGGCGGATCTGCTTGGCGGCGCGCCGTGTCGCTGCTGCCGCCGTCTTAGCCTGGTTCAGCCACCTGATTCGCAGATGTAGACGCATGGTGACCAACTTGCGGGCGATCCGGCGATCCAGGTTTAATCGCTTCATCAGCAGATCGGCCAGTAGACGGCCAACTATGCCCAGCTGCCGATCTGTGTTGCGACCCATCGCCAGGTGGAACAGCAGCTCGAATTTCTCCACCACACTCATCCACGCTGGCGACGGCGCCATCAGGCTGCACAGGCTGACGGCCCGGATCCAGGAAGACGGCTGGATGGCGCCTCGCTCGTTGGCCTCCCGAGTGTCGGGTCCAGATCTCGACATTTGGCAGCCACGTAACCAGCCACGAACGCCAGGGCTTGCTGCGCGAGACTGGACCCACCACCCGATATCTGCTCAGCCGGGGTGACCGGTGCCGCTGGCTCCACAGTGACGGGCCCAACGGATTACTCCAGCTCGTCCACTTCTCTGGACGTCTGGGTCTCGGCTAGGTCCTCGATCTGAAACCACAGGTATGCATCCTTTAAGCACACTGCATCATTTTAAAGACATGGAGTAAAAGCAGGAACAAATTTGCACTATTATTCTGCGGTCTTGCAACGTGGAATGCACCGCTCATCGGACGGTGTGCGTTGTTGGGAGACGGTAAGCCGAGCTATATGACAAAAATGCAGCAATAATTTGATCAAACCTCATCAAATTTTACTTAATACAAAGGTTAAATTAAAGTTCACGGTTTTTCAGCACTGAACACACGAAAACGGCTCAGAAGATGACTGTCATGTTTATCCACAACTCACACACATTTGGACAAACCTATTATTTATGTTTCCTCTATAGAGGAATTTAGAGGTGGATGAAGGTAATTTGACATGTATTATTTTTCTCTTCATCCTGAATTAATAATAGATATAATTCAAATAGATTAATGTTGGCATTTCTACCAGAGCTGAGGATTCAGTATGTTTTGGGATTTGATTCCTGGACATTTGGGGCTCAGGCTGGGATTCAAAATAAGAATATACATTAGAATAGTTGAATCATAGCGTATATCGTAGCGTATATCTATAAATATCGAACATACCAAGGTAAAAGGTACCAAGGTACCAAGGTACCAAGGTACCAAGGTACCAAGGAACATACCAAGGTACCAAGGTAAAAGGAAAAATTTCGGTTTGAATTAAATGGTTCCGAGGTGCAGGCCTCGACCAGCATCAAAATCCTCGGCGTCGTGGTGGACCGTGGTCTGTCATGGGACGCGCATGTCTCGAGTGTCTCCAAAAAATGTAACGGTATCCTCGTCTCTCTGTACAAAGTTCGGCATTACTTCACCTCAGAAGCCCTTAAAATTATAATTCAGGCGTACGTGTTCCCACATATCACGTACTGCCTGTGCGTGTGGGGAGGGGCGACCAAGGGTCAAATGGTCAAAATCCAAAAACTGATAAACTTTGCCGCTCGTATCGTCACAGGACTCAAAAAGCATGATCATATAACCCAGGCTCTAAATTCTTTAGGATGGCCGAAGATCGAGACCCTGGTGGCCCGCCGCGACGCCGTAAAGGTGTTTAAGGCGCTCAGAGAGGAGGGAGCGCCACCCGAGATACGCGCTATGTTCACCCCACGTGCCGCTGTTTCCACACGCGAGACGCGCGCCTCTGATCGAGGTAGCCTCCACCTGCACAAGTGCAGGTTGACCGCCTCTCAGAAGGCTTTTTCGTATCGGGCTGCAGTTGTCTGGAACCGCCTGCCACCACAAGCTTGTGCCGCCCATTCATTGGATGGTTTTAAGACCGCTATGCGAAGTGTGATTTTACCGATGTAGTGTAGTGAAGTGTACTCGTTTTTATCGTATTTTGTATATTATTTGTAACACTGACATGAAACCAGAATAGCCACCTCGTGGATGGTTTTTAATACACTGATTGATTGAAAGTGAGTATTTAGGTATAAAGTAGAACCAGCAAAGCTGTATCACATTCAGTATACATTCAACAATTCCGCTCGGTTATGAGTACGCGATGGCCCCTGAAGCGAGCAGTTTCTTTAGCGTACTTTACGATATTTATCACCCTGACATCGACAAGAGACGAGAGTTGCAATAAAAGACCATTACATTACAACCAGATCAGTATAAAAATAATTTATATCAATTTCAACATCGCATTCCACAAATTGTCACTCACCTCAGCATATGCCTCAGCAAAACCGCCGCATCGCGAGAGCTCCAATGATCAACAACGCAAATGGCAAATAACGCAACCATGGCTACCATTGCGAGAGCCAATCAGATTGCGAGGCACCAATTACGTCACAGCCCTGTACCGAGCGATTCAGAAATGGACCAATACGAAAGCACTACGACGGTAGCCCCCTGTATATACTGTTATAAAGGCTCCCCTAGGGTACGCACAAGGCCATATATAGGAGGTAGAGCCATCCGGCGATTCTAGGTGATCATGACGTCAGAGCGTGACGTCATGTGTATGCACCGGCCTCTTCCGCTATTGCAGTTAATGCTATTTTGGGAGAAATAAATACCGTCTAGCTCGAAAAGTAAAAAGATTACGAAAAAGAAAAAGACAGCGTTGGAAATCTCAAAGCAAGGCGAATCGACATCTTTTTAATTATTTTAGGCTCAAGTCAATATTGAGGTCACTAGAGGTCATCAAAGGCCAGGGCCTTGTTCACGGTCCCCCTGCGGTGCGGCGGTCACCAGCTGAGGCTCTAAGCCCCGCCCCTTCGATGAACTTTTGATTTAACCTAAACCGCATGCAATTGGTATGAATCGACGAGTTCTGACGAGGCGAACACGATGACATCAAAATCATTGCTGTATCTACATTTGTCAAAAAGTTATTTGCGAAAACCCGTTTTAACCGACCGCAGACGACATGCGCCAGAATTGACTACTGGGGTGACGTCATAAATATAAGTGGACACGTTACGGAGATAGAGATGACACCCCCCTGGTTACGCAGAAAGTTGTTTGGTGTGGGCATGTTGATGTAGGAGTGGCGGCAGGTAAAGTATACCCTCGTTGTATTTATATGCTGTCCCTTATCTTATTTTTCTTCACATAATTCAATAAGTTGAGAGAAGTGGGGTACCACTCAGTTTTGGCATACCACTCCAGACCAAACATTGCAATGCCAATGCATGGGGTAAGAATGTTAGGAATGCCTCTCCAAACTCCAAAGTGGTTGCTAGGTACTCAGGGGCGCAGCCAGACCTTCGGCAAGGGGAAGGGGGGGGGAGGCACGGCATCCCGAGGGGCCCCCTCGACCAACCAACCCCCCCAAAAAACGTGAAATGGTATATCCTTGGATTTGGGCCACTATATTTTGCCAGGCCCCTAAATAGTCGCAACAAAATACGTCGGACAGGCCCATGTCGAACAGAACCATGTGTATATTGACTGATAAATTCTTAGTCTGATCCCCCAAAAATTGTGCCAACTGATCCCTGTTGGCACCATGATGTGAAAAGTATTAACACGCACACCGACTTGGGGGTGGATATCCGTCCCCTGAGGTTTTTGTAAATATTGGAAAACGTTGACACGCAGCGCCGCCAAACTTGGAGTAACTCTTTGGGGAACAATCACCCAAATTGTGTGCCATTTTTTATCTCGAGTCATCTCAGGTCAGGTCAACAAGTCATGTTAAGTGATCCCACCTCCAAGCAAGTTTTTTCAAGTTTGTGGTCGTACCAAAGTGATCGACCGAGCGGTTTGAAACTCACAGGATTTATTTAGGCCATAGCCCATAAGTACCTACAATTCATATATCTCAAATTTGTAATATCGGTGACAGAAGGTCAATTCGATTTGGTAAACTTCCATTATAAGTAAATGGAGAAAATTAAAACACATATAAATCCACAGAAAACGCTTGAATTTGACCAGTTTTCACCAGCTATCTTCACCATTCTTGTGCCAAATGCAAAGATCCGGGTCATATTTTTGTTATGTGACCTCTATGAGGTCAACTCAGGTGACCCAAGAGGTTACATGTTTTTCTTCTTCTTCTCTTCAATAACTCTTTGACAAATGAAGGTAGAGTAATGAAGTTATCAACATTGTGTTTCGCTCGTCGATACACGTTGATTGATGTGAAATTTGAACTTGATCTGACCTTGACCTGAGCACAGGACAGTTCAATTTTCGAATATGACCTAACTAGGTCATGATCATCCGATATACAATTTGATGCGTCTCAACAGAGAAACACAATGGTGAAAACTGTAAGTATCACTTTATCATGCGTATCTCAAAAGTTATTCCCTAAAAACAATTCCGCGATTTTGAAAATGTTTCACGTTCGATCAGTGTTGGATTTTGCATTTCATGACCTGGTCCCGTAGAGTAAAAATACATAGGTGGAGAGTAAAATTGTATTGTGAGGCAAGTTAAGATTTTCATTTTTGTTTTAATTATTTTACTTGGAAAGTAAACAATCCTGATTTGTAATAGATATCAAATCCTTGTGAGGAAAATTAAATTATATTTTAACTACAATGTCGTTAAGATCAGTCGAAAAGAGAGCAAATTTCCTGAACAAATATGAACAAATTCTTTGGACCCGAAAAGTCCAGAGAATGGCCCAAATTCCGAGGCTGCGTTCGATGGCCTTCCCTGAGCTAGCTAGCTATGGACCCTAGATCAAATCTGATGAAGCCTGAGAGACAACAAATTAAATTATCTTTCGCACTGGCGGATCCAGCCGCTCTCCGTAGGGGGAGGGGGGGGACATCTTTTTGTGGCAAAAAGGTACCCCCATTTTTCCCCCGCGGATTTGGCCGGGTCGCCTTATTTTGGCATTCGAGCTAAGACATTCTCTTGTCAAATTCACAAAAATTGAGATTTTTTTCTCCAAAAAAAAGGTTTTTCCTATTTTGGAGGGTCAAAAACACAAAATTTCGAATATTCGAGATGTCCATTTTGAAGAGAATGTCATTTCTTTTCTTTTGACGTTTTATTTGCAATTTGCTTCAAAACTCTATTTTCTATGATTGTTCAAACATTTATCGTTTTTCCGCCAAAATGGCATGACATGGCGTCATTAAAACGTCATTATTTCCCACAATACTACATCAATTTAATTGGAATTTGGGTGATAAGGCGTAGAATTGATGCAGCATAAGGTACTGAAAGTTTGACGTTGATATCTAACATAGTTGTCCAGTTATTGAGAAAATCCGGGAGGGGGGCTCATTCTGCCCCCCCCCCCCCTGCTGGGTGCGGGTTAAGTGTCACGGGGGCTGCTTGAATTGCATCAGGTGGGCTGTTTTGTCTATCATTGAAAGAAAGGGATACACACAAACTTCAAATTAAATCACTCGAGAGAAGAAAAAAAAACTTCCGTTTTCATGAAGTTTTCTCCTAAGATCATTGTTTTTCACGTTCAGTGCAGGGAACTCGCGGGGAGCATACTTGTATTGAATGCCCCTCTCATATTCCCGTGGAGGGGGAGGCATTTGTCCCTGATGCCCCCTGGATCCACCAGTGCCAGCAATTACCGCCTAGGAGAGCCTCTGCCAGACACTTACCTAATGGAATTAATTTTTACATTTTCCAAATTTGTATAAGCAATTGCGAAAGTTGTGTCATGCCACGAAGCGGCGCGAAATTTTCCGGTTGGGGCTGCTTGAATTGCATCAGGTGCACTGTTTTGTCTATCATTGAAAGCAAGGGAGACATACAAACTTCAAATTAAATCACTCGAGAGAAAAATACTTCCGTTTTTATGAAGTTTTCTCATAAGATCATTGTTTTTCACGTTCAGTGCAGGGAAAGCGCGCGGGGGGGGGGGGGGGGGGCATACTTGTATTGAATGCCCCTCTCATATTCCCGTGGAGGGGGAGGGGAATTTGTCCCTGATGCCCCCTGGATCCGCCAGTGCCAGCAATTATCGCTCAGGAAAGCCTCTGCCAGACACTTACCTAATGAAATTCATTTTCCCATTTTCCAAATTTTGTATAAGCAATTGCGAAAGTTGTCATGCCGCGAGGCGGCGCGAAATTTTTCGTTTTTTTTTACTTTGGATAGCTGCATTTTGACTGCTGCAAAGACGATTTTACGATAAATTGGGAACGCGCGGGGGGGGGGGGATACTTGTATTGAAAGTCCCCCCCAGATTCCTGGGGGGGGGGGGGGGGGGGCATTTTCCCCTGATGCCCCCCTGGATCCGCCAATGATCTTTCGTTTGTTTTCTTCTCGCGCGTCGCTACCTTTTTTGTTCTCGAGATATAGACAGGTTTTGGTAAGGACACCCATTTATGGCCTACATTTTACCTTTGTTGACCTCAATGACCTACATGACCTGACCTAATATAATTACTTAGGACTTTCATTAGACCTTGTTTGTTTCGAGCTATCTAACTTGTTTCTGTTTGTCGCTTACGTTGCATGACTTTTGAAATATTGTAGGGGCGGGTATCCCCCCCCCCCCGGCGGTACGAGCTTGGTGCGGATCCCGTCTGTGCGTGGGTTAACCATTTTAGATGCACGCACAAGGCACCTTGAAGGTCCCAGCAGCAACACAATCAATAAGAGGCAACACGGAACGTCTGACCCTCAACATTTTACGTTGTCCCGATTGCTCACGTTTGTGACATATTACATTGGAAACACATAAATTCGAGGTAATTCACAGTCACTAATGTGTAGACTATGGAGTGTGGAGGCGCTTTACGCGAAACGATCCGTCGTAAGTTTGGAAAGACAATTTCAGAAAATAGCAACGTATAAAACTTCCGTTGAAAATGTTGAGCGCTCACGGGATCTTCAAGTAGCTTGTCTTAGTTTATGGCCACTGGCAGATCCAGCAGGGGGAGGGGGCAAAGCTGACATGCCCCAAACCGCCCAAATTCGCCCACAATTTGACACATTTTCTGATTTTAAATGACCTGCGCCCCGCTGGGGTATTCGGTCGAACACGCTGGGGGGCAGATTCTGCCCCTCGTTATATTCCGAACCAATAACCGCAGCGAGACGCGCAAGGCCGTAATCGAAAGCTCTCAATGAGCCGCATCTAACGCTTACGAGACATTGTCAAAATAAGGTCACATCTCAGGTCGCCAAAATTAAGGTATTTTAGTTTTTGGGCCATACTTTCCATCCAAAGCCTTGGATTGAGACTATTATCGCACAAAGTACTTTCAAAGGTATAATGCATCTCCCGCATTAGGAAAAAGTGAAATTGTAAGCAAAGGTCAAGGTCAAGATTAGGTCACAAAAGGTCACTTTTGGCAAGAGGTCTACAAAAGTCATGCGACACATGTTTTATGGGTTATTTTACACGTATAATTTGATAGTAGTAGCCATTTTCACAACCTGACACCATATACGGTCAAGATCAGGTCACATAAGGGCAAAATTTGAAATTGATTAATCTAAATAAAAAAGGCATGTCTCTAGACCAGTTTTGTCTCAGAAAAACAGTGGCGGCATTTATTTGTCTGTATCTGGTCAATAAAAGCAAAAAAAAACGTAACTTATAAAAATGACAGTCATGAGTTACTTATACTTAGGGAGTCATAAGTCAATATAGATATGGCTTTGAAATTTGGTTTGGGTATCGTCCATACCTGGTTCACTCATATATATTCAGGTTTTTTCAGATCTTCAAGAAGAAAAAAAATGATGATGAAAAGTTTTCTGAAAAAATGCTTAGATTTTATTTTTAGGGGTCAAAAACCCAAACTTTCGCAAATCCGAGATAGTAATTTTGAAGAGAATGTCATTTCCTTTCTTTTGACGTTTTTCATTCGCAATCTGCTTCAAAACTCGATTTTTAATGATTTGTCAAACATTTATCGTTTTTCGACAAAAAATGGCGACATGACGTCATTAAAACGTCATTATCTCCCAAAGTACTACATCAATTTCATTGAACTTTTGTGAAAAGACGTAGAATTATTGTAGCATAAGGTACTGTAAGTTTTACGTCGATACCTATCATAGGGGTTGAGCTGAGGGGCCGATACCTTCTCCCATTGGGCCGAGGGGCCCGAAGGTCCCCTCGACCCAATGGGGGGGGGGGGGGGGGGGAGGGGCACGTGTCCTCTGTGCCCCCCCCCCTGGCTGCGTCCCTGTAGGTACTTATATTGTCATAAATCTACAATTTAATGAAATTCCACATGTTCATATGTATGGGTAAATAAGGATATTTGTCAATCATGGTTATAGGGTTATAGTCTTCGGACACATCCTAACCTCAGACTTGTCATGCTATCAGAATAGAGTAAAGACAATACAGATGCAAAGTGTGTTAGTGAGTCTGTATTGCTTACATTCTGATAGCATGACAAGTCTGAGGTTAGGATATGTTTGGGGATACATCAGTTGACGGTATTGTCTCAATTATGTTTTTGTTTTGCCCTAATTATTTACTTGATGGGTTATGCTAGAGCACAACCTGTCACTTAACCAATGATGAGTTGAATTATATAAATCCAGTGAAATAATAGTTCTATATTTTTTCTTCTTCACATGATAAGCTAAGAGCTGAACTATATTTTTCCATGGTTATTTCGGAATTAATTAGTTTTTCTCAGATCTGAGATCACCTAATAACACATTACTGAGCTTTGTGCAGTTGCTATGTATAAATATGGGTATGCTTCTGCAATCTGCATCCTACTTTTGTCAATGCAATGCTGCCTGAAATGTGTTTAACAATTGTGAGCAAACTATTTAGTTATATGAACTTATGTCATATTCCTTACAATCTTGAGTTGAACTGTGAACTGGATCACTATGCTTGCTGAATTGTGTAGATCTTGGCTATAAGTATTATGCAATTGATGAATTATGTTCCAAAACGAAAAATGTTGACAGGAAACTAGTTTGTATGTGGTTATGCTAACATTGAAAAATATTGAAATTGAATTATATCTACTTATGACATATTCCTTACAATCCTCAGACCGATATAGGCCCCTCAGGTTGACCGAAGGCTCCCTCAGGCGGACAGAGGGCCGCTCAGGCGGGCAGAGGGCCCCACAGGCCCACAGAGGACCTCTCAGGCCTACAGAGGACCCCTCGGGCCTACAGAGGACCCCTCGGGATGACCAAAGGATTCCTTAACTGATCAAGGTCCTTTCAGCCGACCGAGAGCCCCTTCAAGTCGACAGAGGTCACCTAAGGTCAACCGAAGGCTCCCTCTTGCCGACTGAGGTTCCCTCCGGCTGACCAAGGGCCCCTCAAGCTGGCCGAAGGCCCTCTCAGGCAGACATAGGGCCTCTCAGGCCGCCAGAGATCCCCTTAGACCGACCAATGACCCCTCAGACCGACCAAGGGCCTCCTTAGACCGACCAAGCGCCCCTAAGGATGACCGAAGGCCTCCTTAACCGACTGAGGTCACGTCAAGCAGACCGAGAGCGCCCTCAGACCGACAGAGACCCTTTACCCACGCCTCTCTGGGGTATTCAGCCGAGCACGCCTCGCTGCGGGAGGGGAGGCAGATTTTGTCCCCTAGTTATCTTCCGAACCAATAACCGCAGCGAGACTCGCAGGGTGGCAATCGAAAGTTCTCAATGAAACCCATATAAAGCATACGCTACATTTTCCAAATAAGGTAACATGTCAGGTCACGGTCAGGTCAAAGGTCAACATTGAGGTATTTGAGTTTATGGGCCATACTTTGCATCCAAAGCCTTATATTGAGACTATTATCGCACAAAGTGTTCTCAAAGGTATAATGCATCTCCCGCGCACATAAGCGAAAGTGAAGTTATAAGCACAGGTCAAGGTCAAAGTCAGGTCACAAGGTCACTATTGGCAAGAGGTCTGCGAAAGCCATGCAACACATGTGTATGGGTCAATTTACACGTATAATTCGATAGTAGCAGCCATTTCCACAACCTGCCCCCATATAATGGCCTTCAGGTCAAGGTCAGGTCATAAAATGTAAAAATTTGAAATTGATTTATCAAAATAAAAAAGGCATGTTTCTAGACCAGTTTTGTCTTAGAAATACATAGGTGGCATTTATTTGTCTGTATTAGGTCACTAAAAGCCAAAAAACGCAACTCCAAAAAATGACGTCATGAGTGAGAAAAGTCGTCCGTGCCTCACGAATTTTGCAATTGACGCGTTTTCTATTGCCTTGCAGGCTACTTAAGAGTCTTGTGCCATGGAAAATCTTTGTCCAAATTGAAACCATGAAAATAACCCCCTAGATGAACCAGGATAGATATTGACCAGGTTAGGTCAACTAAAAAAAATGACAGGTCAAGGTTAAGTGGTGACCCAAGTAGGTTATGTTGCATGTTGGGAGACGTACCTCGACGAGACAAACACATTTGTGCCGGTTTCACTTCTCTATCTTCATTCTGTCTAGAGTTATTGACAAACAAGTGTTGGTGACTTCGGATGACCTCATGTGACCTTGTAAGGGCCTCTGAGCAATATATTTGCCTGAACAGTCAAGAAGGGCTAGAGTAACACCAGACTATACAAAGTTGGCCCGATCTGATGTGTGACCTCCTAAATGGAAAGCATTTGCCAATTATTTGCCGTTGCCAGCAATAATTTGCAAATACAATGCAATTTGGCGGACAACCATGCAACGCTACAGGAAGATGAATGTTAGCATTGGATTCCCGGCACATTTTTCTATATAGAAGGGGGGTTACATTGTTTCAAAGGTGTGCGTGGTTCATTCAATAACCACAAATGATCAAGGGAGGAGGCGTTTTCCAACATTTGTAACGTTAAATATGACCAATAATTATTTACATAATACAAAAAGGCGGACCAACCGCAACAGTTACAAAGTACCGGAATTGGTTAGATAATGCCTGAACAATGGTATTATCCATGGGGGTACGTTTTTCACATTTCCTGAAGAATACGTTGTCAAAATGATTATATTACGAATTTAGCCCTGTTTCCCTATGGCGGCCTTACGCTTCCAGCCGCCCGGGAGCGGCAAATGAGCGGCTCGGTTCGTAACGAAGTTCAAATTTAATGATTTTACTATAGTAATTGTTTACAAAACTAGCATAATATTGTCATTGGTGAAGGATTCGCTCGCTGATCCCGTAACGCTGCTTTTAACACATGCTACCATTGAAGCCTTTCGACTAAGTGCCACAATTTTCGACAAAGCACCAAATTTCAGGATAAAACATCGACAGGAGAGTCCTTACAACCAAACGGAGTATGCAGTAATTGGTTTCTGGTCATGACCTAAAAAACTGCTGTATTAGTTTAAAACCACATTATAAAAGTGACTGAGAGTTCCTTTAAGGTATTTATATCAGTATCACCATGGATCAGTATCACCATTGGACCTTTAAGGTATTGCTATCAGTATCACCATGGTTTTTGATTCACTGGATGGGATAAAGCCCTGTGTGATAAAGCGCTATTTATTCATTTTTGTTCTCTCCTAGGAATGAATTGTACTGTATTATTTTATCGTACTGAAGTTTAAACTGAGATGACTATATTCTTTCGCAGGTTGATGTCTGACCACCCCTTTACAGGGTACTTAATCATCATAATCATCTTTATTGGTTGGTGATAAATTATGACATCAAGGAAAAGTGCAGACATCCAAGAGGCTGTTAAAGAAGTTGTGCAACTATATCTGAAGAGAAGAAACTTTTGTGTAAGTATAACTTTATGCACTTTATTTACTTCTAGACATTTATTTGAGACACCGAGACACCCATATGGTATAACACTTACATCCCAGCAAACGGAGTGGATAAAACCTAAAAAGCTCGTGTCTATTCATTGAAGAACACTGGCCATATCCGGCCATATGGCATAACGTCCAGAACATCAGCGATGCTGTCAAGAAGGGGAATGGCCTGCCAACCGATGCTAGCTCCTGCCGGACATATCTATAGGTTTTACAAAAACGGCGCTCTAGTCCACGCCAAGAAGACCAATAATTGATGTCCCAGTCACTTTCTGGCTTTGAAGAGCACCAGGCAATGGCCCTGACCTGACAGACAATCTTTTTTGGAGTCGTCTGAAAAGTTTTGCTGTCCAGCGACCAACCATCACGGGGCCCCGCTTCGGGTGACGATGACGTCAGTGACCGAGCTGACGCATTCAATGAGCATTTTGCGTCCGTGGGGTCACGCATCGCCGCGGAGGTGGGGCGCACCACCGTTTGGGGCTCGCACGGACCGAGGTCTCCCCGTGTGTGCTCATCAGCCCTCGCACTACGCCCTGTAACCCTGCCAGAACTCTCGAGGGACATTACACGCATGAGCTCGTCAATGGCAGTCGGTATCGATGGCGTCCCTCTCCATGCAGTGAAAAGTTGTTTTACTGTTATGGGGCCTCACCTTCTTAATATCGTCAACAAATCTGTAACCACATGCACGTTTCCTAATGCCTGGAAAATAGCTCGCGTTGTACCTATTCACAAGTCTGGAGACCGATCCGATTTGAATAACTTCTGGCCTATCTCTATCCTGTCTGTTTTGTCAAAAATCACGGAAAAGGCTGTCTGCATGCAACTTACGTCATATCTACAGGAAAACCATATACTGTCTCAATTTCAATATGCTTACCGACCCTGTCATTCCGCGGAGGACGACGCTGTAGAGTGGATCTCAAAGATTATCGATGCAGGTGAAATAGCGTCGTTGACGACGCTCGACGTAAGTAAAGCTTCTGACAGCGTCGATCATGGCCTCCTCCTGGACAAGCTAGAATGGTACGGGGTGTGCTCGGACTGGTTCCGCAGCTATCTGCGAGACCGGAAACAGATGGTAGCGGGCGGATCAGACCTGATTGTCCCATTGACCCACGGCGTCGCCCAGGGCTCCGTAGTCGGACCCATCCTCTTCCTTATCTTCATCAACGACATGTCCGCATTCCTTCCCCATGGCCGACTCCTGTCCTATGCCGATGACACTCAACTCCTAGACCACTCCCCTCTCGATGTCATCAACTGATCACACCTGAAGGCCCGCGTCGAGGAGTCTATCCTACACATTCAAGATTGGTGTCTGTCCAACAGTCTCAAAATGAACCCTGACAAGACCCATTTCATCATCTTTGGTACAAAATCTTCCATAAAAAAAACATCGAGCTTCCACATCACCTTATCACGCTCACGCATCCCGCCATGTTCCACCGTGAAGGTCCTGGGCATGGTCCTGGACCAAGGTCTGCCTTGGGAGCCACATATATCGACGGTGGTTCGCAAATGCAACGCTATCCTTTTATCCCTCTACAAAATTCGCCACTATTTCACACCCAAAGCCCTTGAGCTCCTGGTACATGTTCACGTTTTCCCCCACATTCTGTACTGTCTCCCCGTTTGGGGCGGGCCGCCCATTGCCATCTGTCACGGATTCAGAAAACCGTCAACTTTGCGGCGAGACTTGTCTGGGGTGCGGCGCAGTGAGCATATCTCACCTGTCCTCAACTCGTTAGGGTGGCGGAGTGCCAGGGAGATGGTGCATCAGCGAGACTGCCTCAAAGTGTTTAGTGCGCTTAATGACCACAACTGCCCGCCAGCCCTCAGAGCTCTTTTTGTCAGACGATCCCAGGTATCCCAGAGGGAAACGAGAGCTGTCGCTGCGGGAGAGCTGCAGCTGGAGAGATGTCGCCTGTCAGCCACGCAGAGAAGCTTCTCATATAGGGCTGACAGGCCCCCCGCGAGTTACTGGGGGGGGGGGGGGGCTATTTTTTGCCCCCCTCCCGTTATTTTGCAATAACTCCTAAACGAACAGCGATATCGTCACCAAACTTGCAGTACCTTCTCTCACATCAATTCTACACATGTTGGCAAAAGGAAAAATATGAGGTTATGATAGGTCAACCGGGAATGACGTCAGAGTGACGTCATGTTCTTCGGTTTTTGTTGCAAAATAATGGTTTGCGGAAAACGCTGTCAAAGGTACGATGTTTGAGATAAACTCAATTGTCCTAAATCAAATTACTGACAATAGACCGGGCTATCAAACTTCAATCTCGGATTTTTGAGATTTTTTGAAACTCAAAATCTTGAGAAATCCTAATACATTTTTTTTTAAACAAAATTTTCAAGAAAAAATCAGAATTATCCAAAAACCGGAATATATGTGATCGAGACGTGTGCGGTGAATATGTGTACCAAATTTGAAGTCGATATCTTCAAAAATGACTGAGTTATGACCTTTAAATGACAAAAACGACCACCTCACAGCATTACTATGCATAAAAAACGCATTTCCATTTTTGCTTTTTACTTTTATTTATATGGAACAAACAATGTTCTAAGGTCATTTTACGCGTTCTAGACGAAAAACAAACCCATACACATGTGTTACAACGCCTAATGACAGTAATCTGCAGTTTGACCTCGTGACCTCGGATGACCTTGACCTGACCCAAGGTCATAAACAGCTTAGAAAGGTACTTATAAGTGTCAGACACACGAATCATACCGATTTATCGACATTTTATCGTTTAATATCGCAATTTTGCGCGACAATTCCATCCATCGAGACCTTTTGACACGGTCAAACATTTTGTACTTGACCTGAGCTGTGACGTCATCGGTGACCCCGAGGTCAACAATATTATGTTTGTTTCCCTCGATGAATTTCCCAGGGCTATCGAATGCCGTTTGAATTTTTACATTCGGTCCAGTAGTTCCGGAGATCCGAGGGGGGGGGGGGGGGGGGGGCAAAAAATAGCCCCCCCTAGGAGGGGGGGGGGGGGCTATTTTTTCCCCCTAGGTCTAGGAGTTGAGTGTAAGTCGCGTTATGAAATATACCCCAGTAACTCGCGGGTTAACTTCCAAACCAAGCAACGTAGAGCAATGTATGTATGTATTTACATCGTGCCATCGGTCCATGCACACATGGCTATTCTGATTGGCGAGTCAATTCGACGAACATTAGGACAAGAGGCGCACACACACACACACACACACACACACACACATGTATACATTCCTGCTGCATCTCACTTCCGGTCACATCTAATCATTATCAGTCCCACTCTGCTTTGTGAGCAGATGCTCTCGGAGCTCGGGTCTAAAGCGCCGCGGACCCATATCGCGGAGACTTTGCGGCAGAGCGTTGTAAGCTGTGACGGCTGAAAACAGAAAGCGGCGTCGTCCCGAGTCTGTGCGTATCACGGGTCTGTCCAGCCGGTCGGCCTGTCTGGTCACGCGGTGGTGAATATCGCCGCGAGGACCATCATGTTGCTTATGCGGTAAGGACCATCATGTTGCTTGTCATGAGAATAATCTAACAGTATGTGATTTTTAGGTTTCAGGTCAACGGGTGACCCTCCAGGTCAAGTGAATGACCTCGGATTTACCACGTCCAGAACAGCGATTTTGCTCTTCAGAAAACCTCAAAATTAGAAATTGATAAATGTAAACAAAAAGGCATGTTCCTAGACCAGTTTTAGCTCAGAAATACATAATAGGTAATTATTTGTTCATATCTTGTCAAAAAAAGTCAAAAAGTTATTTTTAAAAATGACGTCATCAGTTTCTTACACTTAAGGAGCCATTACTCAGTCAAAAATGAAGATATTGCTTTGAAATTTGGTATGGGCATTGTCCATACTCATTTATCCCACATATATTCCGGTTTTTTGAATATCTTTGCAATTTTTACCCCCCTCCCGGATTTTCTCCATAACATGAACACTATGAAAGATATCGAAGTGAAACTTGCGGTACCTTATGGTGCATCAATTATACATCTTGTGTTAAAATTTTGTTGAAATTCGTGAGAATTTTGAGGAGATAATGACGTTTTAGTGACGTCATGTCATGTCATTTTTGGTGAAAAAACGTTAAATGTTTGAAAAATCGTAGAAAATAGCGTGTTGATGCAAATCGCAAATAAAAGGCCTCAAAAGAAAGGAAATAATATTGTCTTTGACATGGCTATCTCAGATGTTCAAAATTTTGGGTTTTTGATCCCCAAAATGCAAAAAACTGATTTTTGGGGAAGAATTTCCACAAAAGTTTTTTGTTTGAAGATTTTAAAAAAAAACGGAAGATGTATTAGAGAGCCGAGTATGAACGATGTTCAAACCAAATTTCAAAGCAATTTCTTTATTTTTGACTGACTTATGGCTCTCTAAGAATAAGTAACTCATGACGTCATTTTTTAAAATTGCGTTTTTTGGCTTTTACTGACCAGATGCAGATAAATAAATGCCACCACTGTATTTCGAAGACAAAACTAGTCTAGAAACATGCAATGTTTATTTAGATTAATCAATTTCAAATTTTGACCTTATTGTGACCTGACCTTGACCTGAGGGCGATTATATGGTGTCAGGCTGTGAAAATGGCTGCTTCTATCGAATTATACGTGTAAAATAACCCATACAACATGTGTCGCATGACTTGCGTAGACCTGTGACCTTTTGTGACCTGACCTTGACCTTGAACTTTGCTTAAAATTTCACTTTTACTTATGCGGGAGATGCATTATACATTTGGGAGCACTTTGTGAGATAATAGTTGCAACACAAGGCTTTGGATGGAAAGTATAGCCCAAAACCCCAAATACTTAAATTTTGACACTTGACCTGACCGTGACCTGACATGTGACCTTATGTTAACAATTTCGGGCATGCATTATATTCTTCTCACTGAGAGCTTTCGGTCGCCGCCTTGCGCGTCTCGCTGCGGTTATTGGTTCGGAAGATACGAGGGGGGGGGGGGTAAAATTTACCCCCCCCCCCCCCAGCACCACACGTTCGGTTGGAGACCCCAGCGGCGCGCGGGTTAAGATATGCATCAGAACTACATAGATATGCACCAGACAATCAGCTCATCCAGACAATCGGCTCAATCTTTCAATTATATAACTAAATTTGACATCTATGATCCTAGCATTCTGCTGCCTTCATGCTAAGTGATAGATGGTACACAGGAAACATTGAAAAGCTTACAAGTACTAACTGTACATTAATTAATGCAAATGTCAATAAAAAGTAGTGTGTAAAATAAGCATGACAAACAATGGTAAAGGTACCTTATATATGCAGGCAATAATTAACCAAGCACCCACGCAAGTACTTAAAGAATAGAAGATGCAGACTATTTTACTGATGCTGATGCCACAAGTGTAATACCTTGAGATGGATGCTGGAAGATTTTTAGAAGGGATTGCATCAATTCTGAGCTTCGGTTTGGCGTCAGGAACTAAAGTTATATTTATTATATGATGCATCATAATCTTCCTCCACAAAGTGCTCAGAGCAGACAGTAGAATTTCGCCATTAAACAGGTCTGCCCTGGCACACTTGTGCACCCATGCTGCCCAGTCGCTCAGTCGCTCCCGCCGCCGGTGGCTGACCGCTCCTGCCGACGGTGACCTGACCGCGCCTGCCACCGGTGACCTGACCGCGCCTACCGCCGGTGACCTGACCGCTCATGCCGCCGGTGACCTGACCGCTCATGCCGCCGGTGACCTGACCGCTCCCGCTGCCGCTGCGGTTCCTGCCGCCGTCGAGAGCCGGCTGGAGCCTGGACACTTCACTTCCGCGGACATTCCTATAGTGTTTGAGAACGTCGATGAGTTGGTGCAGCATTTAGCCGCTCCGTCAGTATCCACCTCCAGCTCCTCTCAGCAGTTGAAGGCAGCGCGTCACGCAGCGCCAAAAACGACGAGCGAGCAAGTCGCCATCTGTGGAGGAGCGCATCATGGAGGAGATGGCACACAACCGCGCCTCTTCGAAGTCAGTGAACGCGGCGTTTTCAAGCTTCGTGCTTGCCCAGCTGGACAGCCGTGACGCGCAGGCCGCAAAGCGTGCTCGCGACGAAATTTACCGCATGCTTAGCGAGTAAGTTCCTATGGGCGCGTGTGGTGTTCCCGGAGTTGTGTTGTGCAGAGTGGTGTGCTGCAGAGGGTTGTAGTTCAGAGTGGTATAGTCCAGAGTGTTGTGCCTACACAGATGCACCAGTGGTATAAATACACCAACATTGTTCAACATGCTCATTTGAAAATGTGCCTTTCTCCATAAAACAACCTGACTATGAACTGATTGGCATTTATTTAGGTTCAAGCTAAGCAAAGCTACAACAGATACGTGTCGAGAAAGGTGAACATTTCAACTTCATTGGAATGTCACGGCAGGCCCAGATTGACCAGATCAGACCAGATTGCTTCGCATACCTCTGGGATGATCTTGCGAATCGTCGCGTACCCGATGCGGTAGGATTCGGCCACATACTTCATCGAGCCGCCCGCAGCCAGGAACCTCAGCGTCACCGCCAGACGCTCGCCAGGGAAGATGGGATCCCACATGGTGGTGGCTTCCTTCTTGATCTTGTCAGAGACAAGGCCCAGCAGCTCGCCGAAATCTTCAACACTCATCCGGAAATACCGCTGGTGCGCGGCTGAGTCGGTGTCCCGCATCTCGTGGACCAGCGTGTGACACTCGCCCGTTTGGGTCCACTACCAAGGGTTTTCGAGTTTATCGCGTTGGAACGGTTTGAATTTGCCCTTTATATATATATATATATATATATATATATATATATATATATATATATATATATATATATATATATATATATATATATATATATATATATATATATATATATATATATATATATATATATATATATATATATATATATATATATATATATATATATATATATATATATATATATATATATATATATATATATATATATATATATATATATATATATATATATATATATATATATATATATATATATATATATATATATATATATATATATATATATCGCATCTTTACACTACACTTGTTAGTTGTTTATATCGCGACAAATCAAATGTCATCACTGCGCCATAACATGTTACATTTAGAGCGCTACCAAATGACCGGAAGAGCTGCCATCGTTCAAGTTTGCCGACGCGTGCGTCTGCGTTTGCCTGGGCGCTGAAATGGACGCATGCGTATGCGTTTTCGACGCGGACGCATGCGTTTGCGTCAAAACGCGGCCGGTGTGAATCCGCCTTAAGATAGCTATCTGCCACAAATTAGGCGATGGATCGGATGCCGTTGATAATATTGCAATCCAACTCAAGCTATTTAGATTATGGGCCGGCGAAGTTGACCGCCCGGTGATTTGTATCCTTCTGTCACAGATTGAGCGATGTATCGGATGCCGTTGAGAAAATTGTCATCCGACGCAAACTATTTAAATTATGGGCCGACAAAGTTGACCGTCCTGTGGTTCACGCCGGCCGACCGGACAGCCACCATACCATATACTCAAACAGCGATAACACTCAAACTGTCTGAATTTAAATAATGCGACACAAATTATGGCTAAGTAAAATTTGCACCAAGTTTACCTGATAAGTAAAACTAACTTGCTGCAACAAGAGCTGACACTGTAATAATACCCATTGATAGTTATTGGCAAAGTACCTACAAAACGGATATATTCTTATCCTTTTTAACAAGTTGTGTGAAAATCTGATTGGATCAGTATAATCGGAATTAATTGAACTTTCACATAAACATTTTCATATCTCTCAACATTTCCTCTAACTAAAAAAAAAACGAAAAGGTACTAGACACCCATGCCCTCCGCACGGCGCCATGCAATTAACGTTATGTAAGCAAATGATGTTCGGCTATTCTGACCCACCTCGTC
>JAXIVJ010003602.1:65000-67500 GCA_036785665.1 Chirona hameri
GTTCATGACACTGACACCAGCTAGGAGTCCCAGTCTATGACTAGACGGACCCTCATCTGTGCCGGGGAGGCTGGACGGACCCTCCGCTGTGCGAAATAGGCCGGGCGGACCCCTCCTCTGTACCGGAGAGGCTGGAGGACCCTCTTCTGTACTGGAGAGGCGGGACGGACCCTCCTCTGTACTGGAGAGGCTGGATGGACCCTCCTCTGTACCAGAGGGACTGGACGGACCCTTCTCTGTACCGGAGAGGCTGGACGGACCATCCTCTGTACCAGAGGGACTGGACGGACCTTCCTCTGTACTAGAGAGGCTGGGCAGACCCTCCTCTGTGCCAGAGAGGCTGGACGGACATTTCTCTGTACCAGACAGGCTGCACAGACCCTCCTCTGTACCAGAGGGACTGGACGGACCCTCCTCTGTACCAGACAGGCTGGACAGACCCTCCTCTGTACCAGAGGGACTGGACGGACCCTCCTCTGTACAAGTAAGGCTGGACGAACCTTGCTCTGTGCCGGGAGACTGGGCGGACCCTCCTATGTACCAGAGAGGCTGGACGGACCCTCCTCTGTGCCAGGGCGGCTGGGCAGACCCTCCTCTGTACCAGAGAGGCTGGACGGACCCTCCTATGTACCAGAGAGGCTGGACGGACCCTTCTCTGTACCAGAGAGGCTGGACGGACCCTTCTCTGTACCAGAGAGGCTGGACGGACCCTCCTTTGTACCAGAGAGGCTGGACGGACTCTGCTCTGTACCAAAGAGGCTGGACGGACCCTCCTCTGTACCAGAGAGGCTGGACGAACCCTCCTCTGTACCAGAGAGGCTGGACGGACCCTCCTCTGTGCGAGATAGGCTGGACGGACCCTCCTCTGCGCGAGATAGGCTGGACGGACCCTCCTCTGTGCGAGATAGGCTAGACGGACCCTCCTATGTACCAGAGAGGCTGGACGGACCCTCCTCTGTGCGAGATAGGCTGGACGGACCCTCCTCTGCGCGAGATAGGCTGGACGGACCCTCCTCTGTGCGAGATAGGCTAGACGGACCCTCCTCTGTACCAGACAGGCTGGAGGGACCCTCAAATAGATTCAATGAAGTCTGCTCGGTGTCCTACTACTTATTTGAGCTGACGGGTTCCGATTGCCCCGTATTTTTAATGTTTTATAACATCACACATTATGCCAGCTCACCGGCTGTGTGCGGAAGACGCCACTTTGACCGCAAGTTTCAGTGTCATAAGGCTTTCAAATCGATAAAACATGGTGATTTTCGAAAAATACAGACAATTTCCATTTGGTATCGGTAAGAAAGAAATAAAAAATGAGATTTCGAAAAACATGCCTCCGGACTTTATGCGGGCTTAATCGGAAAACTCACCACCTGCACTGGTGTCATTATGTCTCCAATAAAGGTCCCTTTGACGACAGGTGACGACACACCCTAGTATGCATGTATTGGGTGACCCGCTGACGGAGTAAGGCCCTGTGTGGACACGTTGCAGGCGGAAGGTGAGGAGGGTGGCGCAGTCTGGGCGGAGCGCACTCAGCCGCTGCAGGAGCTGGCCGCTGACACGTGGGCCGAGGGCGCCGCCAGCGTGCCGAATGTGCTGGCCTACACGGCTGCTCAGATGGAGCCCGCCGCCGCCGACGGCCAGTTTGCAAGGTCAGTCTCACGCTCGTCGTAGACTACTGTGAACGGCAGACCGCATGGGACCCTAATTTTCGGCGATAACTTTCAAAGGCACCAACTGGCATGAACGAATTTATCGTAATAGACGATTCAGACCCTGCGCCAATTTGTATTATTAACCCGCCATTGCTTGGGGTCTCCGCCGAACGCCATTGACTGTGTGGAGGGGGGGGGGGGGGGGGGGGGGGGGGGCGAATATCGACCCCTGGTTATCTTCCGAACCAATGATCGCAGCGAGACGCCCATGACGGCAATCGAAAACTCAAAATATTCAAATTAAGGTCATATGTCAGGTCAGTGTCAGGTAGAAGGTCAAAATTGAGGTATTTGAGTGTATGGGCCATACTTTCCACCCAAACACTCGGCTTGCGACCATCATCTGGGCCATACTTTCCACCCAAACACTCGGCTTGCGACCATCATCGCCCAAAGTGCTCTCAAAGGTATAATATACAACCTGTGTGTGTGTGTGTGTGTGTGTGTGTGTGTGTGTGTGTGTGTGTGTGTGTGTGTGTGTGTGTGTGTGTCTGTGTCTGTGTGTGGGTGTGTGGGTGTGTGGGTGTGTGGGTGTGTGGGTGTGTGGGTGTGTGGGTGTGTGGGTGTGTGGGTGTGTGGGTGTGTGGGTGTGTGGGTGTGTGGGTGTGTGGGTGTGTGGGTGTGTGGGTGTGTGGGTGTGTGGGTGTGTGGGTGTGTGGGTGTGTGGGTGTGTGGGTGTGTGGGTGTGTGGGTGTGTGGGTGTGTGGGTGTGTGGGTGTGTGGGTGTGTGGGTGTGTGGGTGTGTGGGTGTGTGGGTGTGTGGGTGTGTGGGTGTGTGGGTG
>JAXIVJ010003602.1:70000-92246 GCA_036785665.1 Chirona hameri
GTGTGTCTGGGTGTGTCTGGGTGTGTCTGGGTGTGTCTGGGTGTGTCTGGGTGTGTCTGGGTGTGTCTGGGTGTGTCTGGGTGTGTCTGGGTGTGTCTGGGTGTGTCTGGGTGTGTCTGGGTGTGTCTGGTGTTGGTGTGTCTGGGTGTGTCTGGGTGTGTCTGGGTGTGTCTGGGTGTGTCTGGGTGTGTCTGGGTGTGTGTGGGTGTGTGTGGGTGTGTGTGGGTGTGTGTGGGTGTGTGTGGGTGTGTGGGTGTGTGTGGGTGTGTGTGGGTGTGTGTGGGTGTGTGTGGGTGTGTGTGGGTGTGTGTGGGTGTGTGTGGGTGTGTGTGGGTGTGCGTGGGTGTGCGTGGGTGTGTGTGGGTGTGTGTGGGTGTGTGTGGGTGTGTGTGGGTGTGTGTGGGTGTGTGTGGGTGGGTGTGGGTGGGTGTGGGTGTGTGTTGGTGTGTGTGGGCGGGCGGGCGGGCGGGCGGGCGGGCGGGCGGGCGGGCGGATGGGTGTGTGACGACAGCAATAGGGGGGGGGGGGGGGGGGGGTGTAGACAGGTGAGCAGAGGGTCTTTATTTTTTTGTTTCTTGTTAAACATGATTGTGCAGACTGCCATTGTGATCTCAGATTGTTACCCGAAGTAGAGAAAGTCACGATTTTGGTAATGAGATTGTGAAGCATGATATTTCACATTTGGTATGAATGTACATTTTTTCTAGTCGTACTGTAACCAAAGGTTCAAGTTAACATGTTCTGAAATCAACAATAGGTTATTGATGTTTGTATGTACTTGTTTCTGCAACACACTGTTGCAGCCTTCAATGTGTGTGGTTGCTAATGTGTGTGTGTGGTTGCAATGTGAATTGCAATGTATGTACCCATGTACCCATGTTTATGTATTAGGCCTTATTTATGATTTCAAACAGTGTACACAAGGAGATAACTTTCGTCTTGGCCATGCAATTGCGTGTAAATCCACTTGGTGTCTGATTGACACAGCCTGATTTGCTTAACTCATGTTAATGATCTGCGGCCGGCTAACCAAACTTGCGGTGCCCTGCTCTGTGCTGAACACATCATTTTGCCTCTCATTCCAAACAAACAAGCAGCTACCCTCTGGGGAACACTTAAACACCTTTCACAACACCCTGCACAACACAATACAACAGTTACCAAAGCACACACAACAACACCTGTCAACACAACATCACAATGGAGACACCTAGGCATGATTACACACAAAAATGCACAGCTTCTTCCCCTTATTGCAGGAGTAGAACCCAATCCAGGACCAGTAGATAAGAAACTCAAAATATGTCATGTCAACATCAACAGCATAACGGCACCTGGAAAACTAGATGAGCTTACCTGTTTCACAGAGAATAATGGTATTGATGTGTTGATGCTGACTGAGACTAAATTGAACAGCACTGTGCATCCTAGTCTCTACGAACCGCCACATTTTCACCCACCATTCTTGAGTAATAGAACCAGGCACGGTGGGGGCACAGCCACATATATCAGAGGAAACATTTCAGCTACCAGAGTAACAGACTTAGAACTAGATGGTGAGGAGTGGACCTGGACTATGATCAAAATCAACAAGGTCAAAATCTTAACATGTTGCTTGTATCTTCCTCCTAACTTGTCAACGGACAGACTAAAAGACTTCACTGACAGACTTACCGACAGTGTCACTGCAGCACAGTACTTCTCACCCACAGCAGTAATTATAATGGGGGACTTCAATTCAGGTAACATTTACTTAGACAACAAATATACTGAAAATAGTGGCATCACACTTCTTGACATGAGACTTAAAGGGAAATAATGACCTTTTTCCACAAAAATGGAGTTAGCACTTGAAATCGCCAGACGAGACCAAAATATATTGTAAATTCATCACATTTTGCATGAAAACTTTCCTACCGAAAGATATTTCAAGTTAAAGTTGATAAGCGTTCCACACTTTTAACGACCGGTACTTGCAAGTACTTTTGGTCCTCATCAAACTGCGGGCTTTTCCCGTATTGTTTTTTTTTACGCAATGGAGTGGAAAATATATTGTGCGTTCTGCTTGTTGTGATTATATGCCCGGCGATCTTCTAAAACTAACAGCGATTGGAAAAAGTGGCAATACAATCGGAAGCTCATCGATGCACATCAACGGCGGCATAGTTAGTAGTTGCGACCCTCAATTTTTGAAAATAAATTCATTTGTTTTCAACATTAGGAGTATTGTATAATTTGTCTGTGGCTGTATATAACACTATGCTTCATATTATCATGAAAAATAATAATTTTTCCCCAAAAAACTAACAAACAATAACACAAAACTGGCAATTAAATCGGAAGCTCATCGATGCACATCGACGGCGACCTATTTAGCGTCGGCGATTTGTGTACAAAGCATTGTCATGCTTCTCGGCGCACTTAACCATTGTGGCGAGTTGTTGCTAGTAGCGCTTTCGTTCTCCATGGCAACCAGGCGTGAGCCAATGAAAAGCCAGAACGTATTCCCTTTCTGGCTTTTGATTGGCTGACGCCTGGTTGCCATGGAGAACGAAAGCGCTACTAGCGTGTGTCCGAGCAGCGCTCAGTTTGATCGGAAATGTCACAGAGCCTCCAAAAATGCCGCAATCGATGTAAACAATGGTAGGGAAGGGCGAATTTGTCAATGACCTTCATGAAGTTCACAAGGTACTTGTTTTGTATTTTTCCCAAACTTACAACTTCGAATTTGGGAATAATTTTATTTAATTCTTAAATTTAAATAAAATAATTTTAAAACCATAGCGGTAGCCTCAGAAATTGTTGCTAACAAAATCAAAAGGTCATTATTTCCCTTTAAAGAAACAATTGAGACACTAGACATGACCCAATTGATAGATCAACCTACAAGAGTAACTGAACATATTGCTAACCTGAGAGACTTAGTAGTAACAAACAACACTCAAATCATAAAAGAATTTGGCATACTTCCCCCATTTTCCACAATTGACCACTACCCAGTCTTTGCAACACTAGACATATCACCACCCACTTTTCCTCACAACCCAATTATTATCTGGGACTATGACAAACTAGATGCTGAAAAACTGACTCAACTCTTAATGGTCACTGACTGGGACAGAGTACTGGATGGAGACATAAGCAATGCAACTGAGAACTTAACAGCAGTAATACTAGAAGCTGCATCCCAAGCAATCCCAACAAAGACTATACATTTCCAACCTAAAGACAAACCATGGATGACCAGTTACTTGAAACACAACATGAACAAGAGAGACAGGCTGTTCAGACTTGCACACACACGACAGACCTCTGAGGACTGGGACCAATGGAGACGACAGAGGAACTATGTTTCATTATTAAATAGACGGCAACGCGACCAACACATCCAGACTACAGCTAATAAACTTGTAGACCAGAAGCATGATCCTTTCAAATATCACAAGACACTTAAGACTCTTATAGGACGTAAGAAAGGACTAATTATTCCACCTCTAGACACCCCGGACGGAGACACCATTACTGACGAACAACAAAAGGCCAACTTACTTAATG
Organism: Chirona hameri; assembly: GCA_036785665.1. NCBI lineage: Eukaryota > Metazoa > Arthropoda > Thecostraca > Balanomorpha > Balanidae > Chirona > Chirona hameri. Next base: position 73,556 of record JAXIVJ010003602.1, read on the forward strand.
ACCACTTTGCCTCACAGACACAACTAGGAGAAACACCTTCACTACCAGTCATTGACATAAACACGGACGTGAGGTCGGTACCCGCTCTGAGTCAGATAACAGTTGAAGAGCAAGAGGTGCTTAAACTTTTAAACTCACTAGACGTGCACAAATCAACTGGTCCAGACCAACTTCCTGCCAAGATACTAAAAATGTGCGCTCTTCTTATATATGAACCACTGACAAAACTCTTTAACAAGTCACTAAATACTGCAACATTTCCGAGCGCTTGGAAGGTTGCCAATATTACTCCTATTTTCAAAAACAAGGACTCTGCCTCCAACCCCCTCAACTATCGTCCAATTAGCCTGCTCTCTTGCCTATCGAAATTTTTAGAAAGAATTGTCTTCAATCGCATTTACGAACACCTTACGACTAATCACCTCTTGTCGGACAAGCAGAGCGGGTACCGGCCCCATCATAGCACTCAACTTCAACTCGCACACATGACACACAAGCTGTACAAATCACTGGACCAGGGACATGACTTTACAGCCGTATACCTCGACATCACTAAATACTTCGATAAAATCTGGCACGCAGGACTACTATATAAATGTCAAACTGACTTTTTCATTACTGACAAAGTATGTGACTGGCTTAAATCATACTTGACAGACAGACGACACAGGGTTAGGCTGGGGAACACGTACTCAACATTACAGACAATAGAAGCTGGCTGCCCACAGGGATCCATTATGGGCCCCTTACTAGCAATTCTCTACCTTGACGGACTAGCTGACAAAACCGAAAACACAGCTTTATTCTATGCTGACGACAATCACTTTACTCATCACACTCAACGATAAACGTTGATAATGTTCAGGAATCCCCCAACGCGACCTAAACATAATTGAAAACTACGGCAGGCGATGGGCCATAACTTTCAGTTCTGCGAAAACTATCTGCCAGACTTTCAGAAACAATTCCCAACACCCCTCACCGACACTGACTTTTGCTGGACAAACAATCCCGACGACAGACTCACACAAACACTTAGGACTTACTCTGTCGACCTCCGATTCCACAACCACGTTAACGAAATAATTCGCAAAGTCGACATTGCACTTAGCCCTCTCTACACAGTTGCCTCCAAACTACCACGCCCACTATTATACAACATATACACGACGTACATACGACCTTATTTCGACTACTGTGACGAATTTTCGACGGGCATCTCACAGCTTACGACGAACGCAGACTAGAGACACTGCAAAACCGCGCTGCCAGACTTGTTACCGGGACATATTTTAGAACTTCCACTGACAAACTTAGACGCGAGCTTGGTTGGGACCGACTAACAACTAGACGAGAAATGCATCGACTAACGCTCTTCTGGCACCTATCCAGATGTACGTTCGTTCCAGACTATATTAAACAAACTTTTCCCCAACCACGACACACCGACACAGTTAGGACACTCAGAAATTCGAACACTTTGACGCTTCCTTATAATAGAACTTCACGATTTCAAAAATCGTTCATACCCGACACTACTCGTAAATGGAACAAATTACCACCACATGTACGGTCCCACCAATCATCACGAACCTTCAAAAAAGATATAACAGCTTTGTTGGGAGCAAGGCATCCACCTAGTTATTATACTCTCGGCTCCAAACGCGGTAACATAATACACACTCAACTACGGCTAGGAAATTCAGATCTAAATGCACACCTGTTCCAAATACAAAAATCCCCACACCCACACTGCCAATGCGGACACAGAACAGAAACCACATTGCACTTCATGTTACACTGCCCACTTTACGCGCCACTCAGACAAAGTCTCTTTCAACATATCTCCACAGAACTAAACACTGACTTCACTCACTTCACTACCACCAAACAATACGACACACTTGGGACAAGCACACATGGGACAAGCATTAGCACTTCAAGTTCTCAGAGGGTAGCATATCTTTTCCAAAAATATATTTCCGACACAAAACGTTTCCGTTCAAATTAGCAGAGGAGCTCGGCACACGCGGGGGGCGAAGCTGTTGCTGCGGTCATTGACTAAACAATGATGGTTAGGTGTATAAATGCAAAATGTCGCGCGGGGGATGGTGCCTCGTTATAGGCCAAGTGTGCCTTTGCACCATCTCCCCACTACCCACTGTTGTTATTGTTTGGCTTCCAATACATGTTTGTTGTTGTTGTTGTTGTTGTTGTTGTTGTTGTTGTTGTTGTTGTTGTTGTTGTTGTTGTTGTTGTGTGCTTGCGTGCTTGCGTGCGTGACTATGACCTGTTTCTCAAGGTCATGTCAGGCGCAACTGGCGTCCCGTACTATCGGTGGTTGTAACTTGTGCAGCTTGCGAGTGTTCGCTGCTCAGAAGCATATGCACAGGTGTCAACAGGTGACATTTATGGTTTATACTGAGATTGTGACCTTTGTTGACCTTTTCAGAGGTCAACCGGGTCACTGACCTCCAATGAACTGATTGTTTTTTTTAGGCTCTGGCAGTTTCTAGGACATTTTTTTGACGCTGATTTCAAATTTGGCATCCATTTTGCATAATGCTCATTCAGGATTCTAGCTCGATTAAATTCTATTTCTACGCATTTACGATTTTGGTGACATCCGGGTCATTGAGACGTTGTACCCCCCCCCCCCCCCTGCATGGTCACGTAGGTATCGGACGCTGCACTTACGAGGGTTAAACCAATGGATGTATCCAAACCGTCTCGCGAGCAGGGGCGTCGCTACCGGGGAGGCCGGTGTGTGGGGGGTACAGGCTTGCTCCGACCCCCCCCAGATTAAAAGGATTTTTACTTTGGCTCTATAGGAGCGGGGGGGAGGGGTCTAACCACGTATGGCTGCCCCCCCCCCCCCACCCCCCAACTCCTGGAAGCCCCCCCCCCACCCCACTCTCAAGATTTTGTGGCGACGCTCCTGCTCGCCGAGAGTAGGTCTCGCGGGCTTAGACTTGTGAAAGAGTAAGTCTTGCGAACGTGGGTCTCGCGGGTGTATGTCTACGAAGCAGTAGGTCTCGCGGGCCTGAACCCATAGTTGAAGCCCGATGGTTGTATGAATTGGCTGGGTTCCGTTCAGGTTTAATTGACTGCTTTCTGTTGCAGGTTTCGCGCCTGGGTGCTGGAGTCGCCGGAGCCGTACCAGTCGGCGCTGCAGCAGCTGCTCTACCCGTTGTTCGTCAGCCTGCACGTGGAGCTGGTGCTCGGCGGCCACAGTCCCGCCAGGTATGGCACAGTCCCGCCAGGTATGACACGGGGCCACAGTCCCGCCAGGTATAACACAGTCCCGCCAGGTATGACACAGTCCCGCCAGGTATGACACAGTCCCGCCAGGTATGACACAGTCCCGCCAGGTATGACACAGTCCCGTCAGGTATGACACAGTCCTGCCAGGTATAACACGGGGCCACAGTCCCGCCAGGTATAACACAGTCCCGCCAGGTATGACACAGTCCCGCCAGGTATAACACAGTCCCGCCAGGTATAACACACAGTCCCGCCAGGTATGACACAGTCCCGCCAGGTATGACACAGTCCCGTCAGGTATGACACAGTCCCGCCAGGTATGACACAGTCCCGTCAGGTATGACACAGTCCCGCCAGGTATAACACGGGGCCACAGTCCCGCCAGGTATAACACGGGGCCACAGTCCCGCCAGGTATGACACAGTCCCGCCAGGTATAACACGGGGACACAATCCCGCCAGGTATAACACGGGGGCACAGTCCCGCCAGGTATAACACGGGCCACAGTCCCGCCAGGTATGACACAGTCCCGCCAGGTATAACACGGGACAATCCCGCCAGGTATAACACGGGGGCACAGTCCCGCCAGGTATGACACAGTCCCGCCAGGTATAACACGGGGCCACAGTCCCGCCAGGTATGACACAGTCCCGCCAGGTATGTCACAGTCCCGCCAGGTATGGCACAGTCCCGCCAGGTATAACACAGTCCCGCCAGGTATGACACAGTCCCGTCAGGTATGACACAGTCCCGCCAGGTATAACACGGGGCCACAGTCCCGCCAGGTATGACACAGTCCCGCCAGGTATAACACGGGGCCACAGTCCCGCCAGGTATGACACAGTCCCGCCAGGTATGACACAGTCCCGCCAGGTATGACACAGTCCCGCCAGGTATGACACAGTCCCGCCAGGTATGACACAGTCCCGCCAGGTATGACACAGTCCCGCCAGGTATAACACGGGGCCACAGTCCCGCCAGGTATAACACGGGGCCACAGTCCCGCCAGGTATGACACAGTCCCGCCAGGTATAACACGGGGCCACAGTCCCGCCAGGTATGACACAGTCCCGCCAGGTATGACACAGTCCCGCCAGGTATGACACAGTCCCGCCAGGTATAACACGGCGGCCACAGTCCCGCCAGGTATGACAGTCCCGCCAGGTATGACACGGGGACACAGTCCTGCCAGGTATGACACAGTCCCACCAGGTATGTCACAGTCCCGCCAGGTATGACACGGGGCCACAGTCCCGCCAGGTATGACACAGTCCCGCCAGGTATGACACAGTCCCGTCAGGTATGACACAGTCCCGCCAGGTATGTCACGGCGGCCACAGTCCTGCCAGGTATAACACAGTCCCGCCAGGTATGACACAGTCCCGCCAGATATGACACAGTCCCGCCAGGTATGTCACGGCGGCCACAGTCCCGCCAAGGTATGACACAGTCCCGCCAGGTATAACACGGGGCCACAGTCCCGCCAGGTATGACACAGTCCCGCCAGGTATGTCACGGCGGCCACAGTCCCGCCAGGTATGACACAGTCCCGCCAGGTATGACACAGTCCCGCCAGGTATGACACAGTCCCGCCAGGTATGCCACAGTCCCGCCAGGTATGACACAGTCCCGCCAGGTGTAACACGGGGACACAGTCCCGCCAGGTATAACACAGTCCCGCCAGGTATAACACGGGGCCACAGTCCCGCCAGGTATGACACAGTCCCGCCAGGTATGACACAGTCCCGCCAGGTATGACACAGTCCCGCCAGGTGTGACACAGTCCCGCCAGGTATGACACAGTCCCGCCAGGTATGACACAGTCCCGCCAGGTATGACACAGTCCCGCCAGGTATGACACAGTCCCGCCAGGTATGACACAGTCCCGCCAGGTATAACACGGGGCCACAGTCCCGCCAGGTATGACACAGTCCCGCCAGGTATGTCACAGTCCCGCCAGGTATGACACAGTCCCGCCAGGTATGACACAGTCCCGCCAGGTATGACACAGTCCCGCCAGGTATGACACAGTCCCGCCAGGTATGACACAGTCCCGCCAGGTATGACACAGTCCCGCCAGGTATGACACAGTTCCGCCAGGTATGACACAGTCCCGCCAGGTATGACACGGGGCCACAGTCCCGCCAGGTATGACACAGTCCCGCCAGGTATGCCACAGTCCCGCCAGGTATGACACACTCCCGCCAGGTATGACACAGTTCCGCCAGGTATGACACAGTCCCGCCAGGTATGACACGGGGCCACAGTCCCGCCAGGTATGACACAGTCCCGCCAGGTATAACACGGGGACACAGTCCTGTCAGGTATGACACAGTCCCACCAGGTGTATCACAGTCCCGCCAGGTATGACACGGGGCCACAGTCCAGCCAGGTATGACACAGTCCCGCCAGGTATGACACAGTCCCGTCAGGTATGACACAGTCCCGTCAGGTATGACACAGTCCCGCCAGGTATGTCACGGCGGCCACAGTCCCGCCAGGTATGACAGATACAGATACAGATACAGATATGTATTTCGGAACCTCCATAATATGGCTTTTGTGGAATCCACGTCATTACATTAATAATACACAATAGGATAAAAACAGTAAAACATACAGTGATGAAAAATACACACGGTAAAACAGAACACGCGGCAAAAAGAGTGGCAGGTGGCAACATAGGCCGCTCCCAGCCGCAGACACCGATCGCAATCTACGGTAAAATTCACGATTGACTATCGCCTAGCCTCCAGCGTAAGGTCGTTCCAGGCGCTCGTGGCTCGGTACACAAAGCTGCTTCGGGCGAATTCTGTCCGCACGCGGGGCAGCTCGAAGTGGCCGGCTTCAGTGCCGCGCGTGCGGCGAGCGGATACATCGGCGCGCCGCAACAATCGCTGTCGCAATAGTTCGGAGGCACTGGTGGATGTTGTGAGGTGGCGCATTGTGGCAATATCGCGTTCGGTGATCATTTCATCAACATTGGGCCACCCCAGTTCACGCAATGACGGACTGACATGGTCACGCCTGCCAAGTCCGGTCACGATGCGGACACCGAAGTTGATTCCCTTTTGTACACGCAGCTTCTGTGCTGCGGAACAGTTTCCCCACACCGTTATACAATAACGTATGTGGGGGAAGACGAGTGCCTCTATCAACAGCTGTCTGATGCATTTTGGGAGCTTATGTCTGATTCGCGCCAAACCCACCAGTACACAGTAGCAGCGCTGCACAACAGACGTAATGTGACAGTTCCATGTCAGATGTGAGTCGATGACGACACCAAGCACCTTGACGCTTTGTGAGGGCAAAATTTCATCATTACCAAAATGAACAGAGAAGTCTGAGATGACTTTTTGACGGCGAGATCTCAGGAGGAGCATCTTTGTTTTTGCCGGATTAATTTTTAGACGGTTCTGTGTGAACCACTTCAAAGCTATGTCAAGAGAGCTTTCAACACGATTTTTCAGATCATGAACATTTGATGGGAAGTCAGCGTCAATGAACTGGGCATCGTCAGCATACATCACGATCCTCCCGAATGGAAGATGCTGCGGCAAATCGTTGGTGAAGAGTAAAAACAGTACAGGCCCTAAAATGGACCCCTGGACCACCCCGTGCGTCACCTCCAGGGCACCACTACAGCCACCCCGCACAGTCTGGGTACGACCCCGCAGCCAGGCCGCGAACCATTCACGCTGGACACCATACCACTCTAGCTTGTCCAGGAGACGACCATGCTCGACACTGTCGAAGGCCTTAGACGTGTCAGTTGTGACGAGTGACGTAATCATGCCTTTATCAATGTTGTCTGTTGCATACGTGACAGCGTCGAGCAGGGCCGCCTCTGTGGACAGTCCCGGCCGGAAACCGTACTGCTGAGGACACAGTATACGGTGGGTCGTCAGGTAATCCATCAATTGGGTGCAGACCACACGCTCACACAACTTCGCCACAACAGGGAGAACAGAAATCGGGCGATAGTTGTTGGGGTCCGTAGTTTCACCCTTTTTATGGAGAGCCGTAACGGTAGCAGCCTTCCACTGGTCGGGCATGTCACAATTCATGATACAGGAATTTACGAGCCTCAGCAAGTGTGGTCCCACCACTGGAAAGGTCATTCTCAGCATATGGACGGTTATGCCGTCAGGGCCGCAGGCGCGAGACATACCCATGCGCTTCAGCGCTGCCGAGAGTTCCGGAAGGGTCGCAGGATACGGCACAAACGACCCGGCACACACACGGGGTGGGCGGGGCGACAGCGTCTCTCCAGCGTCGCTCTCCGCCAGCGCGTGCGCCACGTCGGAGCCGACTGACGTGAAGAACCGATTCAGTCGGTCCGGCCACTCAGGATCCGCCGGTGCTGCACTGGCTGTCCTCGGCTGCGCCTTCCCAGACGAGACCAGGAACTGCCTGATGTTTTTCCAGGTCTTTGGACGGGAGTGCTTGACACAGTCCCGCTAGGTATAACACGGGGCCACAGTCCCGCCAGGTATGACACAGTCCCGCCAGGTATAACACGGGGCCACAGTCCCGCCAGGTATGACACAGTCCCGCCAGGTATAACACAGTCCCGCCAGGTATGACACAGTCCCGCCAGGTATGACACAGTCCCGCCAGGTATGTCACGGCGGCCACAGTCCCGCCAAGGTATGACACAGTCCCGCCAGGTATAACACGGGGCCACAGTCCCGCCAGGTATGACACAGTCCCGCCAGGTATGTCACGGCGGCCACAGTCCCGCCAGGTATGACACAGTCCCGACAGGTATAACACGGGGCCACAGTCCCGCCAGGTATGACACAGTCCCGCCAGGTATGACACAGTCCCGCCAGGTATGACACAATCCCGCCAGGTATAACACGGGGCCACAGTCCCGCCAGGTATGACACAGTCCCGCCAGGTATGACACAGTCGCGCCAGGTATAACACGGGGCCACAGTCCCGCCAGGTATGACACAGTCCCGCCAGGTATGACAGCCCCGCCAGGTATAACACGGGGACACAGTCCCGCCAGGTATAACACAGTCCCGCCAGGTATAACACAGTCCCGCCAGGTATAACACGGGGCCACAGTCCCGCCAGGTATAACACAGTCCCGCAGGTATGCCACAGTCCCGCCAGGTATAACACAGTCCCGCCAGGTATGACACAGTCCCGCCAGGTATAACACAGTCCCGCCAGGTATGACACAGTTCCGCCAGGTATGGCACAGTCCCGCCAGGTATGACACAGTCCCGCCAGGTATAACACGGGGCCACAGTCCCGCCAGGTATGACACAGTCTCGCCAGGTATAACACGGGGCCACAGTCCCGCCAGGTATAACACAGTCCCGCCAGGTATGCCACAGTCCCGTTAGGTATGACACAGTCCCGCCAGGTATGACACAGTCCCGCCAGGTATGACACAGTCCCGTCAGGTATGACACAGTCCCGCCAGGTATAACACGGGGCCACAGTCCCGCCAGGTATGACACAGTCCCGCCAGGTATGACACGGGGCCACAGTCCCGCCAGGTATGACACGGGCCACAGTCCCGCCAGGTATGACACGGGGCCACAGTCCCGCCAGGTATGACACAGTCCCGCCAGGTATAACACGGGGACACAGTCCCGCCAGGTATAACACAGTCCCGCCAGGTATAACACAGTCCCGCCAGGTATAACACAGTCCCGCCAGGTATAACACGGGGCCACAGTCCCGCCAGGTATGACACGGGGACACAGTCCCGCCAGGTATGACACAGTCCCTTCAGGTATGACACAGTCCCGCCAGGTATAACACGGGGCCATAGTCCCGCCAGGTATGACACAGTCCCGCCAGGTATGACACGGGGCCACAGTCCCGCCAGGTATAACACAGTCCCGCCAGGTATGCCACAGTCCCGCCAGGTATAACACAGTCCCGCCAGGTATGACACAGTCCCGCCAGGTATAACACTGTCCCGCCAGGTATGACACAGTCCCGACAGGTATGACACAGTCCCGCCAGGTATGACACAGTCCCGTCAGGTATGACACAGTCCCGCCAGGTATGACACAGTCCCGCCAGGTATGTCACGGCGGCCACAGTCCCGCCAGGTATGTCACGGCGGCCACAGTCCCGCCAGGTATGACACAGTCCCGCCAGGTATAACACAGTCCCGCCAGGTATGACACAGTCCCGCCAGGTATAACACAGGGCCACAGTCCCGCCAGGTATGACACAGTCCTGCCAGGTATGACACAGTCCCGCGGCCGCCAGGTATGTCACGGCGGCCACAGTCCCGCCAGGTATGACACAGTCCCGCCAGGTATAACACAGTCCCGCCAGGTATAACACGGGGCCACAGTCCCGCCAGGTATGACACAGTCCCGCCAGGTATAACACAGGGCCACAGTCCCGCCAGGTATGACACAGTCCTGCCAGGTATGACACAGTCCCGCCAGGTATGACACAGTCCCGCCAGGTATAACACAGTCCCGCCAGGTATGACACAGTCCCGCCAGGTATGGCACAGTCCCGCCAGGTATGACACAGTCCCGCCAGGTATGACACAGTCCCGCCAGGTATAACACAGTCCCGCCAGGTATAACACAGTCCCGCCAGGTATGACACGGCGGCCACAGTCCCGCCAGGTATGACACAGTCCCGCCAGGTATAACACGGGGCCACAGTCCCACCAGGTATGACACAGTCCCACCAGGTATAACACAGTCCCGCCAGGTATAACACAGTCCCGCCAGGTATAACACGGGGCCACAGTCCCCCCAGGTATAACACAGTCCCGCCAGGTATGACACAGTCCCGCCAGGTATGTCACGGCGGCCACAGTGCCGCCAGGTATGACACAGTCCCGCCAGGTATGACACAGTCCCGCCAGGTATGACACAGTCCCGCCAGGTATGACACAGTCTCGCCAGGTATGACACAGTCCCGCCAGGTATAACACGGGGACACAGTCCTGCCAGGTATGACACAGTCCCGCCAGGTATGACACATTTACGCCAGGTATAACACGGGGCCACAGTCCCGCCAGGTATGACACAGTCCCGCCAGATATAACACAGTCCCGCCAGGTATGACACAGTCCCGCCAGGTATAACACAGTCCCGCCAGGTATGACACAGTCCCGCCAGGTATAACACGGGGACACAGTCCTGCCAGGTATGACACAGTCCCGCCAGGTATGACACAGTCCCGCCAGGTATGACACAGTCCCCGCCAGGTATGACACATTCCCGCCAGGTATAACACGGGGCCACAGTCCCGCCAGGTATGACACAGTCCCGCCAGGTATAACACGGGGCCACAGTCCCGCCAGGTATGACACAGTCCCGCCAGGTATAACACGGGGCCACAGTCCCGCCAGGTATGACACAGTCCCGGCAGGTATAACACGGGGCCACAGTCCCGCCAGGTATGACACAGTCCCGCCAGGTATAACACGGGGCCACAGTCCCGCCAGGTATGACACAGTCCCGCCAGGTATGATACAGTCCCGCCAGGTATGACACAGTCTCGCCAGGTATGTCACGGCGGCCACAGTCCCGCCAGGTATAACACAGTCCCGCCAGGTATGTCACGGCGGCCCACAGTCCCGCCAGGTATAACACAGTCCCGCGAGGTATGCCACAGTCCCGCCAGGTATGACACAGTCCCGCCAGGTATAACACAGTCCCGCCAGGTATGACACAGTCCCGCCAGGTATGACACGCTCGGTCCACCAGGTGAAGTGGAGGTGATTGACGTCACATTCTGAGATGACATGAGATTTAAAAAAATATCACAATGTGGACGATCGATGACATGAGATAAAAAATAAAAAAATTACAATGTGGACGATCGATGCTGCTCCCTTCCCCGGCACGGCGAGGGTTAACTGGTGTATCGCTGTGTTTGACAGGTTGGGTGGTTTTGTTGTGCAGGTTTTACGCGCGGCACCACGGGCCGTTCCTGTGTGACCCTGAGCGCCACTGGCTGGTGGCAGAGCTGGCCAGAGTCAGTACTGTAGACGACATGCAGAGGTCGCCGCCGCTCAAACGCTACCGGTCAGTAGGCGGCCACGCGCCACCGCACCTCGCCCAGCATTCCATAATATTGTGTATTGACGTCACATGATCAGATGACCTGATATTTTTCTCTCTCAAATATCACAATGTGCTAAGGTTTTTACGACTAGCAGTAGACATTTTAACCCGCGCACTGCAGGGGCTTTGCGCCGAACACGAACTACAGGAGGGGGGTTGATTTCCGCCCCCCCCCCCCTGAGATCTCGAAAACTACGTTACGTAGCGAGAATCGGAAAACTGTATTTGATAGCTTGATACATGTTCTATCGAAAGTATTTCAGTATTGTTTTGGGTCAGGTCAAAATTGAGGTCACCTGAGGTCATCAAAGGTCAAATTTTCCAGTTTTTCCTGTTTTAGGACATCGCTCCAGAAATTCCCATATATCTCAGAAACTATGATAGTTAGAAACAAACCGAAAAAGCAAACGCCAGCCAGTGAAATTTGCAATCGCCAAGTCGTCCCAAATTTGATCTCAGATCAATATTTGAGGTTCCAGAGGTAAAAAAAGAAATAAATGACGTTTTTCTGCTAAATCGTTTTTCGCTATTAACTTTGTAGGTAATAAAGATAACGGAAAACTTTTTACGCCATTGTGTTTATCTTGTCAAGGCGCTTTGAATGATGTACATGGTGACCTTGTTAAGTTAACTTAAGTTAACTTTTGCGGCGGCGGCGGCGGCGGCGGCGGCGGCGGCGGCGGCGGCGGCGGGAGCGGGAGCATTTCGACGTCCCTCCCTCGAACTCCGCTCCTATGAGCCTTAGTCAGAAACCAAAAATACCGTTCGAAACCTCGTAAAAATAATTTTGAAATTTTCAGTAATTTTTGGCTCAGGTCAGTATTGAGGTCACCAGAGGGCATCAAATGTCAGATTTTCCAGTTTTAGGACTTCGCTTCCAACACCCCCAAATATCTCGGGAACTATGATAGCTAGGAACAAACGGGAAAAAAACAATAGAAAGCTCTTGCAACCGCAATCGCAGTTGGTGTCCTCAAATTTGAGCTCAGGTAAATAGTTTAGGCTCGAGGGGTCATCAAAGGTCAAAAAGGCTATTTTGTTGGGAAAACAGTTTTTCGCAAATAGCTTTTTGCCTTATAAAGATCAGGCAATGTTTTGACGCAATCGTGTTTGTCTCATCAAGGCGCTTCGAATCATATTCATGTTGACCAGGTTAGGTCAATTAAAACAAATAATCAGGTCAATGTCAAGTGGTTACCCAAGTAGGTCATGTTGCATATTGGGAGACGTGTCTCGACGAGACAAACATATGTGAGGTCACGAAATTGACCCGACCTAAGGTCACTGATAACACAAATCCGATATATACGAATTATAGGTACCTATAAAATTCCTTATGAAATTCTATACGTTTGAAACCAATCGGCCAGAAACAGTGGCTGTGATACTACGGGAAACTGTTTTGGAAGTGAGGTCAAAGTTACCGTCCGATGAGGCGAAAAATGGTCTGAAACGATTCAGCGTGCCCAGTTCCAAGACGGCAATAATTTTCAGAGTTGATCTCTGTGACCTTCAAGGTCAAATGCAAGGTCAAAGGACGGGAGTGTCAGCATCATATTCAGTTTTAATCGTCGGGCACATATTTTTACGCCATTTGGTCCTAAGGTCAGATAGAACCGCCCGTTTCCAAAAATCAGGTCTATTTTGATCTTACAAATCTCCTTCAAGGTCAAATTCAAGGTCAAAGGACGGGGAACGCTGTAGCGCCCGAATTTACCGTCCGATCGGGCCACAAATGGTGTCACGATTCAGCGTGCCCAGTTTCAGGACGTCAAGATTTCTCAGAATTTATATCCGTGACCTTCAAGGTCAAATGCAAGGTCAAAGGACGGGAGCGTCAGCATCAGATTCAGTTTTCAGCGTCGGGCATATATTTTTACGCCATTTGGTCCTAAGGTCAGATCGAATTTTCTGTTTCCAAAAATCATGTCTATTTTGGCCTTACAAGTCTCCTTCAAGGTCAAATTCAAACTCAGAGGACGTGGAACGCTGTAGCGCCCCAATTTACCATCCGAACGGGCCAAAAATGATCTCAAACGAATCAGCGTTCCCAGTTCCAGGACGGCAAAAAATCCAGAGTTGATCTCCGTGACCTTCAAGGTCAAATGCCATGTCAAAGGACGAGAGCGTCAGCGTGAGACTCCATGTTCAGCGTCGGGCACACATTTTGTTTCGCGAGCGAGAGCGAGAGCGAGCGAGAGACGCGCACACCCACGCACACACGCGCACTCGCGCACACGCGCACACGCAGGCGCATGCGCGCGCGCGCGCGCGCCCACACACACACACACACACACACACACACACACACACACACACACACACACACACACACACACACACACACACACACACACACACACACACACACACACACACACACACACACACACACACACACACACACACACACACACACACACACACACACACACACACACCACACCACACACACACACACACACACACACACACGACACACACACACACACACACACACACACACACACACACACACACACACACACACACACACACACACACACACACACACACACACACACACACACACACACACACACACACACACACACACACACACACACACACACACACACACACACACACACACACACACACACACACACACACACACACACACACACACACACACACACACACACACACACACACACACACACACACACACACACACACACACACACACACACACACACACACACACACACACACACACACACACACACACACACACACACACACACACACGCGCACACGCGCACACGCGCACACGCGCACACACACACACACACACACACACACACACACACACACACACACACACACACGCGCGCGCACACGCGCACACGCGCACACGCGCACACGCGCACACGCGCACACACGCACACACACACGCACGCACGCACGCGCGCACATCCATTGTCATTTTTCATTTGTCCATTTTCATTCTCACCTCGACACGAAAAGCCAACGTATGAATTGTGGATGTCGTACGTCTAAATAAAATATGCCATGTGCTCTCGGTGGCAGGTGTGTTATGTCGTGTTCTTTCGGTCACAGGTGCGTTTTGCCGTGTGATCTCGCTGGCAGGTGTGTTATGCTGTATGCTCTCGGCGGAAGGTGTGTTATGCCGTGTGCTCTCGGCGGCAGGTGTGTTATGGCGTGTGCTCTCGCTGGCAGGTGTGTTATGCCGTGTGCTCTCGTCGGCAGGTGTGTTATGTCGTGTGCTCTCGCTGGCAGGTGTGTTATGTCGTGTGCTCTCGCTGGCAGGTGTGTTATGCCGTGTGCTCTCGGCGGCAGGTGTGTTATGTCGTGTGCTCTCGGCGGCAGGTGTGTTATGTCGTGTGCTCTCGCTGGCAGGTGTGTTATGCCGTGTGCTCTCGTCGGCAGGTGTGTTATGTCGTGTGCTCTCGCTGGCAGGTGTGTTATGCCGTGTGCTCTCGGCGGCAGGTGTGTTATGTCGTGTGCTCTCGCTGGCAGGTGTGTTATGCCGTGTGCTCTCGGCGGCAGGTGTGTTATGTCGTGTGCTCTCGGCGGCAGGTGTAACCCGCCGGAGGTGGCTCTCTCGGTCGAGTGCACCGAGTACCTGCGGCGGGCGCTGCGCAGTGCCCAGTTGGCTCTGGTGCTGCAGGCGCTCAGTCAGCGGCTTCAGTGTGCGGCTGACAGCGGCGGCCGGCCGGCGCACCGGAGAGACGGACGACGGACGCCAGGGCCGCCGGCGATGCCCGTCCGGATCGGCCGGCAGACAGGTCAGCCAGTCAGCCGGGGGCCGCGGCAGTGGCGGCCACAATCCAGACGGCACCTGACGGACCAGTAACGTCACAAACTGGGCAACGGCCGAGGACCGAAAACAGTATTGCAGAGGATTGATTTAGGAACGGCCATGGTTATAGAAAGAGTGCCAGAAACGAAGGGGTTTAGTTATGTTGATTTTAAGGAGGAGGGTTTGAGGAAGTTTGATATATGTGGCCCATGTACAATGTTGGATTTTTGGTTTCACGACCTTGTCCCAGAGAGTAAAAATCCATAGGTGGAGAGAAAACAATGTGTTCGAAAAATAGGGGAAATAAATATTTTATATTATTTTACTTGGAAAACAAAAATTATTGATATGTAATTAGATATTAAATCCATGCGAGGAAAACAATATTTTAACTACATTGTCGGTAAGATCAGGTGAAAAGAGAGTAAATTTCCAGAACAAAAATGAAGAGAGCAAAATTCTTTGGACCCAAAAAGCCCAGAGAATGGCAAAAACTCCCAGGCTGCCCATATACGGAAATTGTTTAGTTAATAGTTACGAACTAAGAGCGATCAGTGAGAATTTGGAGAAAAAATAATGACTGTATTGTATCCAGACTGGATATGCCTCGACATGTGAGGCGGCGCACTGACTGGGACCCGCCCCCGCCCCCGCCCAACAGCGACTGTCGGGCGCGGCTGCCGAGGACGCCGACCCAGCCGGCGAGCTGTCGCGGGTGGTCAGCCGGCTGCGCGCCGAGTCGCCGCCGCCGCCCACCGTCTGCGCCTACCGCGTCGGGCGGCCGCTGGCCTGCGGCGCCCTGGCACCGCGGCTGCATGCGCTGGTCGCGGGCGACGAGCGCGGCGCCGCCGTCTGGGCGCTGGCTGCCGACGGCCTGGCGGCGACCGACAACCGGCGGCGCTGCTGCCGCTCGGCCCGGACGCGGGCGGCGCGCCGCCGGCGGCTGGCCAGGCGGCGGGCGCGCCGAGGCGGCCGCTTCGCGCCCACGCCGGCCCCGTGTTCGACCTGGCATTCGAGCCGGACGGCGCGGTGCTGGTGACGGCCGGCGAAGACACGACGCTGCGAGCCTGGAACACCGACACCTGGGGCAATGTCTGTATATACAGGTGAGGTGGACTGAACATTTAAGAAAACACACAATACATACATACATACATACATACATACATACATACATACATACATACATACATACATACATACATACATACATACATACATACATACATACATACATACATACATACATACATACATACATACATACATACATACATACATACATACATACATACATACATACATGCATGCATGCATGCATGCATACATACATACATACATACATACATACATACACAGACAGACAGACAGACAGACAGACAGACAGACAGACAGACAGACAGACAGACAGACAGACAGACAGACAGACAGACAGACAGACAGACAGACAGACAGACAGACAGACAGACAGACAGACAGACAGACAGACAGACAGACAGACAGACAGACAGACAGACAGACAGACAGACAGACAGACAGACAGACAGACAGACAGACAGACAGACAGACAGACAGACAGACAGACAGACAGACAGACAGACAGACAGACAGACAGACAGACAGACAGACAGACAGACAGACAGACAGACAGACAGACAGACAGACAGACAGACAGACAGACAGACACACAGACACACAGACACACAGACACACAGACACACAGACACACAGACACACAGACACACAGACATACAGACACACAGACACACAGACACACAGACACACAGACACACAGACACACAGACACACAGACACACAGACACACAGACACACAGACACACAGACACACAGACACACAGACACACAGACACACAGACACACAGACACACAGACACACAGACACACAGACACACAGACACACAGACACACAGACACACAGACACACAGACACACAGACACACAGACACACAGACACACAGACACACAGACACACAGACACACAGACACACAGACACACAGACACACAGACACACAGACACACAGACACACAGACACACAGACACACAGACACACAGACACACAGACACACAGACACACAGACACACAGACACACAGACACACAGACACACAGACACACAGACACACAGACACACAGACACACAGACACACAGACACACAGACACACAGACACACAGACACACAGACACACAGACACACAGACACACAGACACACAGACACACAGACACACAGACACACAGACACACAGACACACAGACACACAGACACACAGACACACAGACACACAGACACACAGACACACAGACACACAGACACACAGACACACAGACACACAGACACACAGACACACAGACACACAGACACACAGACACACAGACACACAGACACACAGACACACAGACACACAGACACACAGACACACAGACACACAGACACACAGACACACAGACACACAGACACACAGACACACAGACACACAGACACACAGACACACAGACACACAGACACACAGACACACAGACACACAGACACACAGACACACAGACACACAGACACACAGACACAGACACACAGACACACAGACACACAGACACACAGACACACAGACACACAGACACACAGACACACAGACACACAGACACACAGACACACAGACACACAGACACACAGACACACAGACACACAGACACACAGACACACAGACACACAGACACACAGACACACAGACACACAGACACACAGACACACAGACACACAGACACACAGACACACAGACACACAGACACACAGACACACAGACACACAGACACACAGACACACAGACACACAGACACACAGACACACAGACACACAGACACACAGACGCACAGACACACAGACGCACAGACACACAGACACACAGACACACAGACACACAGACACACAGACACACAGACACACAGACACACAGACACACAGACACACAGACACACAGACACACAGACACACAGACACACAGACGCACAGACGCACAGACGCACAGACGCACAGACGCACAGACGCACAGACGCACAGACGCACAGACGCACAGACGCACAGACGCACAGACGCACAGACGCACAGACGCACAGACGCACAGACGCACAGACGCACAGACGCACAGACGCACAGACGCACAGACGCACAGACGCACAGACGCACAGACGCACAGGACGCACAGACGCACAGACGCACAGACGCACAGACGCACAGACGCACAGACGCACAGACGCACAGACGCACAGACGCACAGACGCACAGACGCACAGACGCACAGACGCACAGACGCACAGACGCACAGACGCACAGACGCACAGACGCACAGACGCACAGACGCACAGACGCACAGACGCACAGACGCACAGACGCACAGACGCACAGACGCACAGACGCACAGACGCACAGACGCACGACGCACAGACGCACAGACGCCACAGACGCACAGACGCACAGACACACAGACACACAGACACACAGTCTGACACACAGACACACAGACACACAGACACACAGAGA